>JACCGJ010014755.1:0-12673 GCA_013407085.1 Atriophallophorus winterbourni
TAGCCGGGGGGTGGCAGTGGGGATAAGCTCCCACTGTTTTTGAAATGCTCCCATATGGCATGCGTCTCAAATAGCCTCTGACAACCAAGTCCAGCTTCTGGCCTGCACGAGTGGCTCCCCGAGCCCGGCGGAACTGCTTCTACCAACAGAAGAAGGGGCGAGGGCGTTTGACTGGCGACTGAAAACCAGTTTGCTTCGGGCCGATGTAGCTCGTTAGCCTGGGAGGGCATTTCATCTAAGGGAAGGAAACCCTGATTTTAAACCTCCGCTGCCTTGTGGGATACCCGATCGCGGGAAAGGCTTCGGGAGAAAACCCTGAGGAAAAACCTGGAACAGAGTCTGGTAGACCACCTCTTTCTGGCAATTTCCCTGCTCCTGCAGGGTCGCACTTGGTTGTGCAAAGGCTAGAGAAGCTGACTCGAACAAACGCCGAGTGGTGCTGGGGACGCCGCTTTGTACCCAAATTCCCAAGAATCTTCTTTAAAGCCGACTCATCCTCCAGGAGGAGATAGTCGCACAAAAAAGTACGCTTTTTTGTGATCCCGTTCGTTCCTCATGAGGTGTTCGACTATGCTTTGTCTGAGCTTGATGAAACAAACGACGACACATAACGACTGGTATTTCAAACATCATTTGACAAAGTCATTTGTGTAATAATGCTTTCATAACCGTTATCGAGCAATGTGATAACAAGTTTTTGTAACCAAGCCGATAATAATTCTTTTCGCGAAAAGTTCATCAGGCTTTTGTCTTGACCAGATCCCACGATTGGCTTTGTGCTGTTTACCTCGTGGCTAAATATGCAGGGCTGTTGCGAAAAATATATTATTCGTGTAATCTACTGTGAGTCGAGAAAGACAACGCGGTTCAAAATGTGAACAGTTGATTAAGCGCGGCCTTTGATGAGGATGGTGGCGACGGCGCTGATGGGTCAAGTCTGACGAGCCTGTCAAAAGCAGCTGGGTGCTATTCAACATGCACAGGTGACGCTGACTAAGTCAGGTTTTACGAATGCCGGACCATTTACTTCCGAAACAGATTCTTTCGGTGATGCCACATCCCGATTAGCGTAGGCAATTCGTCACGTGGCATAAGCAGTCAACGATCTTAACTGGTAACCAAAGGTTGTCATAGCCTGGGGTGGCAGTGGCGATAAGCTCCCACTGTTTATAAAATGATCCCATATGGCGCGCGTCTCAAATAGCCTCTGACAACCAAGTCCAGCTTCTGGTCTGCACGAGTGGCTCCCCGAGCCCGGCGGAACTGCTTGTACCAACAGGAGAAGGGGCGAGGGCGAGTGACTGGCGCCTGAAAACCAGTTTGCTTCGGGCAGATGTAGCTTGTTAGCCTGGGAGGGCATTTCATCTAAGGGAAGGAAAACCCTGATTTTAAACCCCCGCTGCCTTGCGGGATACCCGATCGCTGGAAAGGCTTCGGGAGAAAAACCTGGAACAGAGTCTGGTAGACGGTTAGTTGGTGCACACCACCTCTTTTTGGCAACTCCCTGCTGCCTTGCAGGTCGCACTTGGTTGTGCAAATGCTACAGAAGCTGGCTCGAACAAACGCCGAGTGGTGCTGGGGACGCCGCTTTGTACCCAAATTCCCAAGAATCTTCATTGAAGCCGACTCATCCTCCAGGAGGAGATAGTCGCACACAAGTAACTGGTAACCAATCCAAAGTCATCGAAGATCGTTTTACGGGCTGGCGTTACGGCGATCAGATATCGCAGTGGCTGGTTACACATCAGGATATGTCTCGAAACCGAGTTCATCTGTGGTCTTGCACTAAGCATCTGCTTGTAGTGTTTGCTCAAGCTTGTATGTTGTGAAGTGGAGTAAGGAGGAAAGCTTGTTCTGATGCGTGACAGTGAAAACTGCAAGGAAGCTGTCATACTTTTGTCGCCCTACTCGTTAACGGAACTTGATTGAATGCCTGGGGCATAGACACCTCATCCCAGTTTGCTTTTACTCTGTCTTCTATGGATTCCGTAACTGTTTGATTCACGCTATTACTCGTCTTGCAGGATCTTATTTTGTTACGGTTTTATCGCAGTTAAACACTAATGTAATGCTGTCTCTGATGATGATGATGATGACAACACATCTGTCTAGGCCTTGACAGTAGCTCATCCCAAGGATAGACTTTCCAAAATTGACCTGCTACTGCATTATCACCACAGGTCTGAAGCCAGACAACAAACTGCGCTTAACAAATTGCTTGCTTATGTATTTTCACATTCGTTTGTTCGATAAGGCATATTGGCGCTGTCGGCTTTGGTTTTTAAACCACCGGTTAAACAGATCGTTTGAACCGCGCTTAGGCAAACGAATAGTTCCAGCGCTACGGTGAGCTTCTACATCATGTTATTCATTGATCACAGTTTTTTTCTTTCTACGAGAAGCACGCTGTATGGTAGGCGGTGATGTGATATTTTCAAAACATATCCCAATCATCGCAAACGATCTAGCATCCGCAGTTATTACAATCCAATGCCCCTGGGTCTTAATGCCCGATAAGAGATATCAATATTTGCAACGCGATGCTAACACCTCGGCAACGGGTGTCAAACACAGTGAGCCAGTGGATATCTTCCGCTCATATCGACCAGGTTTCTCAACCATAGAGAAGCGTGGCATGTACACTCAATCTTAGCATGGAGCGAACCCTCCACGCATCGTCATAAATGGTAAATTTTAGCCAAGTCTACAGTTGTATAATCTGTGGAATCTCGTCCTCGATGCAAACGCCAGCAGAGATACGCCTGAGGTAAACAAAGCTTTGGGAAAGACCCTCTCCAATCGCAGCTAAGTGGTTCCATCTGTACATCCTCAAACTTAACCTTTTAAGCCCTCGATTCATCTGGCATTGATGTACCCCAGTCCGTCATTCTAGTGTTGAAGGGGACTTCAGCTTTTGGACTCAATCTGCAATGCTCTTGTGTCAAACTTCACACTAACAATAAGCGGTTTTCATTCTTAAAAGTCACCGCGTCGTGAGCAGAACCTCTGCGATTGGTTGTGTTTCCCGCTTTATTCATTTTGTTGTCTCTTCCTTGTTCTCTAGTTCACGGACGACCCGTTGGAAATGGACGTGGATTACGCGGTTTTCCACGAAAAACTGGCAAAACAGCTGGCGAATCGCATCCCTAGCCTGGCATCGGTTGATGTGAGTTGTTTTTGTTTCTGATATTTTTGGGGTGATTGGTTAGCACAATTCTGGTGGTTGTTTATATCGATGGAGACAGCCAGGCCGTAGCGTGAAGTTGATCCGAGTCGATCAGGTAAGAACTTGTTCTTGACCACTCGCTGCGGAGGCATTGTGTAAAGCGTCGTGTCCAAGTGGGGGGAGAATAGATACTGCTCTCGGCTGTTGAATGTAGATTACGCCGCCGCCTATCGCTGTGAGCCCCGCGGGAGAGATTGTTCATCCCCGACTGTACTGTTTCGTTATATGAACCGATCATGCACTTATGGTGTAAATCGAACGAAAGAGGTCAACAACAATCCTATGCCTTTCTCTCGCTGTTTTTTTCTATTTCACAATTCAGCTTTTTTTGTTCTGTTCACGAAAGATTAGTTATAGTTTCCTGTACCAATGTGCCATTGTGTAGTACCGCTGCTCGTACAACCAACGCCGTGCTAAACCGATTTGTCTGCACGCTGTAGTCTCACTGCCGTTATTCCTTATATATGTTTAATTCTGGGTACCCTGGCGGTATTTCAGCCCGCATGTAGTCTATGATTATACGGCACTTTGCCTGGTTCCAAATTTTTGATTTCTTACGAATCAGTGTTTCCATTTACTTTGTCGTGTAGTGATTTGTTCACACTAATAGCAAACCCTGCTGTGTTCAAGACGGATTTGTGCTCTACGCATTGCGTGCTTCTAGGTCTTGATAACAGCCCACGTGTAGTTTCTGATTGTGCGACATCGCCCAGATCCCGGCTTGTGACTTCATATGAAAATCCTGTCATGTCTGTAGTGTGCTACCACTGGCCCAGCCGTGGGTTCGACGGAACACCACCGTAACTGAACTCGTGTATTGAACGAATAAATGAATAACACAATGTTTGTACAGTGAACGATAATCACAATATGTACTTACGATCGATCTTGATTGATGCTTGATCGATAGTTCGTTCACTGTTTATACTACAGATCCCCATCCACGTTTCCCCTTACTGCTTGGATGTGTAATCGTGTAGTACTTATGTGCATGTCACACTGTGTTAAAATGATTTTCAACTGGTAGTCTTACAGAAGTCTCACTGACATCTCTATTTCCATTCTGGGCAACCTGACAGTATTTTAGCCCACGTGCAGTCTGACTGTGCGACACTGTTTGGATCAGGCTTGTGATTTCCTACACACATACATACGTCACCTCTAGAGTTGATAGCTCTTCTCTCTCGTTAGCTGTTAACTTGTTTACACGGTTGTGCAATCGTGCAGCACTTCTGTGCTGTGCAGCTAACACCGTGCTAAATTGATTGGCCACCGGTTGTGGGCTGCATGCTGAAACACGCTGGAGTCTCACTACCATTTCTATTCTATTTTCTCTCTCATATCTGTCTAGGTCTGGGCAACCTGACAGTGTCTTAACCCACGTCTAGTCTGTGACTGCACGGCACTTTGCCTGGATCAGGCTTGTGCTTTCATTCATTCGACTTGCGTGAGCTTGTATAATCAACGACCGATATACCGTTTACCCCGTTTTCATGAAAACTTCCTCCACCTGACTCCCATCCTCCAGATCGTTTGTGCCTGGACCGGGGTATGCGACTACAACCCGGTAGATGGAAACTGGATTGTCGGCAGCCATTCGTGTCATTGGAACATGTACTTGTGCAACGGCTCCAGTGGTCACGGGGCGCAACACGCTATCGCCGTCGGACGCGCGATCTTCGAGTTGCTCGTGTTCGGACACTTTAAGACAATCGATTTGACACGCTTCTCCTTTGACCGGTTCTATTTGAACCATCAGACCGTGAAAGAATCGAGCACATAACTTGATCTGCATTTTTTGTATACAATCGATTTTTTCTCATGTCCTTGTGTTTAATGAGCTGGCTTCGAGGGAAGTACCTTGTTCACGAATGTGGACACTACTAGCTTTGTAGAATGAGCAACAAGTTCACTCGGCTCAGACTTACTTACTTTAATTTTGTGCGACTATCTCTTCCTGGAGGATGAGTCGGCTTCAATGAAGGGTCTTGGGAATTTGGGTACAAAGCGACGTCCCCAGCACCACTCGGCGTTTGTTCGAGTCAGCTTCTCTAGCCTTTGCACAACCAAGTGCGACCTGCAAGGCAGCATAAAGTAGCCAGACTCTGCGCCAGATTTTTCCTCAGGGTTTTCTCCCGAAGCCTTTTACGCGATCGGGTATCCCGCAAGGCAGTGGAGGTTGAAAATCAGGGTTTTCCTTCCCTTAGATGAAATGCCCTCCAAGACTAACGAGCTCCATCTGCCCGAAGCAAACTGGTTTTCAATCACCAGTAACTCGCCCTCGCCCCTTCTCCTGTTGGTAGAAGCAGTTCCGCTGGGCTTCGGGAGCCACTCGTGTAGGCCAGAAGCTGGACTCAGCTTAGATACGACCACCTTGGTAAATCTTACAACAGATCATGAACGGTGTAGTAATTTAGCTGAATATGAACCACTTATTATTTAATTGACAGCTATACGAACAAATGGAAGGTTTAGTGATGGACTCAACAGTGCTGGCAACTATGCACATGGAGCATATCGGAGATAAGGTTTAAAAAATGAGACTTTAAAACCAACGATATGGCAGTGCTACGTCAACATTTCATTCATCATCATAAAGCGCGATACATTCGAAGCATTACATAGTTACCTAAATAAGTTGGATCCGAAAACCATAGTTACAATGGAACTTGAGTCTACAGAAGGGATACTTCCATTTTTGGACTGACTCACACAAAAAGAAGGGCAAAATAACGACCACCGTATATTGTAAGCCAATTGACATGGGGTACACCTCCGCTCATCCTTAAACGGTTGTTTATATCAGTAACGAAATTGCTGTTCTGCTAGATTGAGCACATCTACAGCGATCCTGTCGATAAAAACGAGCCAATCAAGAAGCTATTTGTCGACTTGCAGATCATGCGTATCTCGAGATTTTAATTAATTGAACGGAAAAAGCTTGACGAACTACGGTCTTCATATCGTGTGTCAATGCGCCTCCAAAGTAATAAGTAGAATCTTGAATGATACGCGAATAAGAGTAACGTATGATAGATGCAGAACGCTCCGCTCTTTATTAATGCATCTCAAAGATATGACATCTTTAGTTCGTGTAACGAACTGTAGATGGTAAATCAAGTACAAAGGTTGTCCAGATGTTTACATTGGGTAAACGTCTAGGTCATCACCATGCGCTTGTGATGTATATCCATGGTGAACATTTGCCGAAGAAGGCTAACGCATTGTGAGTTCATAACTGGAGACAATATCTGTATTGGTCGTAAGTTAGCGGAGGGGCTCGAATCAATCAATGGGCACAACAGCCGATTAGCTCCAATTTTGAAATGATCTGTTGATAGTTCATCACAATTAACGATTGTTTGAGAAAAGAAGCTTTTTTGTCCCCATCTGGATCTAGAGCGCGCGTATTGTTTATCAACTCGTGTCCCGAGCATTAATCGCAGGTTGATAATTGTTCTAAATATATTTAAAAACCTACTACTTATAAGTAGTCTCAAATGTAACAACCTATAAACTGCTTCGAATTCGTGGTCTGCAGTACATTCGCTCAGAGTGCCAACCATGAGCTCCCTGGCAGTATGCAGAACACCACTCTTCGACACAAGCGCCGAAAATTCCGACAATCGCAAGAATTCATATATGAGGACGAGTACTGATCGAGTGACAGTAGAAACTTGTTCGTGAACTTCTCAAGATTTCGAGCTTCGATTTGCTTCGAATCTTATGTGGATGGCTTCACGGGTCGGTTAGCCAACAGCATTGTTGTCTCAAGTCATGTTTGAGACACATTCATTTCGTGATTGTGTGTGGCGTGCATAAATTTCTATTCTAATGTCGAACCGCCGACCGGGTTTGAACCTGGGTTCTGTGAATAATGTTATCGTGTTTTTCAGAAATGGATGTTTGTAGTATTGGCTTCGTGATAGGTGCGTTGGCGACGCTCTCTCTTAAACCATGTTGGATTCTCACGTTTGAATATGATGGAGAATGCGTATCTTTACTTGTTCTAACTGCTGTGATTAGCTTCGGGAGTTTGTGACTAGACTATTGGGCGAGATTATCAGTACTTTATGGTTCATTCGGAATCATTTTCATTTCATTTTTCATTCAGTCCTCTGCGTGCCGGGTGGCACATGAGGCGAAGACAACTTCACGCCAGTGGTTCCGGTCTGTCGCTGCTTCCGTTGCCATCTGCACCGTGAATCCTTGTGCATGTAGTTCGCGTTCCAACGTTCTGCGCCAAGTTTCCTTGGGCCGTCCCCTTTTTCGTTTACCTTGCGGATGCCAGTGCATGGCTATCTTCGTATGCGAACTGGGATCCATCCTGCAGACATGACCTAACCACGTAGCAATGTAGGTTTTACGGGATAGGGTTGCTAGCCCTAAGCCCAACCCTCCTCCTTTCTCAAACGGGCTTGGGACCGTCCTTGGCGGAATCATGGGTTCAGTTATTCTGACATCACTTGGAAGCTCTCTCTCACGTTATTTTCTTTGTGGTACAGATTTTGTAATAATCTGAAAATTTATTTTCAACGGGTTTGGAGTTGATAAAGAGCGTATCGCTTTACAGATTACCACATAAAGGATGATGAATATCATATAGCCTCAGCAGTAAGCCGGTACGTATACTGTGTGCGCGTGTACGCAATTTTGCTTTCAATCTAATGCCGCGGCTCATTATAAGTTCCTCCAGTAAACTGTTTCATACGAATCAAACGCGCACGGAATACTAATTGCGAATATTCTATTCGGATTGGCATGGATGCGTACGATCTGTTGGTCTTCTCTGGAATAAGTATATAAGTTGGTGGACCTCGGTCTTCAGTATTTTGTATAAAAACTAGGTAACGCCTCGATGTGTAATCCGTAAGACTCAACCGTTGACCACAAGAAAAGTTTATGAGCCCAACCGCAAGCTTGGTTGTTCAATGATACAAAGTGCAGAGCTATGGTGTCTACTCCTGGATTGTGTGCTCTGTCGTGAGGTGCCCGAATATTTGCAACAGAATCCTCAGCATCTCGCTTGCCCTTTTGTAAGCTTCCCTGTACTCGTAGTATTCTCACAGATCCGATCACGTGCGAGTTCAAGCAGGTGGATACTCGAGTTCAAGTCCCACCGCGTTGCATATTGGGGAAAATGTACTCAACTCTAGTGCTCCACCATGCTGTTTGAGTCCTGGCGACCCGATAATTGAGATTTGATTTTTTGATGTTTTCCACATTCCTGAGCTATGATATTTTCATGAACGCTGGGGAAGAATGAGCTACGTTTGTTTGTCGTTATCACTGATGGTCTTTAATCTCTCGTGAAGATATATAAGTGTAAATTTAACATTTTGACTCTGTGGAGTGGCTGTCAGCATGAATATTCGTTGTCCAATCAGAATGCAGTATCTGTCAGTGTGTCTATCTCTTTATTGTAATTCCCATGATGATTCATTATGTTTTGTTGACGTGTAGTGAATACACATCTGTCGCTCTGATCTTGACTTTTCTACATGGTGACGAGGATGATCGACGAGAAAATGTCGAATAGAACTGAAAACGCCCGATTTAGCGAATTCAATGTTCGACCACCGGCAGCACTCATGATGGAAGGTGATGACGGATTGGCAGAGAGATGGAAACTGTGGAAGCAACAGTTTAGCGATTTTCGGACGTTGGCGAATCTGACGAATACCGATAAAGCGTATCAAATGGCGACGCTGAGGAATGCGCTTGGTGATCAGGCGACGAAGTTCATACAGTGTTTCACATTTGATGAGAACGAAGACGCAGATGACTGGAAAAAAATCATCGCGAAGCTCGAAGAACATTGCCTCGGTCAAGTGAACGATACATTTGAACGATATAAATTCAATTGTCGCGTCCAAGATGCCGATGAGCCGATCGAACATTTCATCCGAGCATTGAAACTGATGGCTGAGACATGCAACTTCTGTAAATGCATGAAAGACAATTTAATCAAGGATCGTTTGATCATCGGAGCAAACAACAGAAGTCTCACGAAGAGATTATTGAAGGAAAGCAACCTTACATTAAAGCAATGTATCAATATATGCATGAGTGAGGAGGCGGCCGAGAAAAAGGCAGAAGCCCTCAGAACTCACTCTTGCGAAGAAATCAATAGAATTCATGCGGAGAGAACAATCCAATCGAAAAGAATTTGCAATTTTTGCGGCAGGAAACATGAATTTAAGAAGGAACTATGTCCTGCGTGGAAGAAAGCATGTACTCGATGCGGTAAAGCCAACCATTTCGCGATTTGCTGTAGATCTTCTGGGATAACAACGGCAAATACGCAGCGCTCATTTCCGAATGTCAGTGTCGTTCAGGGTGAGGAACAAGTAAATCACATCCGTTCTTCCGAAATCGAGGTAAATGGCAAGAAGGTTCGTTTCCAAATGGATTCAGGTGCCTACGTTAGTCTCATTCCGCGTGCCTACGTACAAAATGAGCCCCTATCTGACACGAGAATCGTTTTGCGAATGTGGAACGGCACGACTGTCAAGCCAATGGGGAAATTTACGGCGTCTCTGCGCAATCCAATTAGCGGTAAGCGTATAGAACATGTAATGTACCTTGTTGATGAAAATTTTTCACCGCTACTCGGAGTTGAAGCGATCGAAAATCTGGGAATGATTACCTTTAATTGTATTAACAATATTAATTCGGACCTAACAGACATTTTTCTAAAGTATCAAAGTGTTTTTGATGATAAATTGGGGAAGTTGCCCGGACTTTGTAAGCTGTCAATGGATCAGAATGTAACACCAGTCGCGTTACCAATACGTCGTTTACCCTTTGCAGTGAAGGACAGATTTGAGTTAGAATTGAAAAGACTACAGCTCGTTGGGGTCATCAAGAGAGTTGAAGAACCTACCGAATGGGTCAGCCAGGTTACCGTCGTAACAAAAAAGTCAGGTGAAATGCGCATATGTATCGACCCGAAAGCTTTGAACATGGCCCTCAAGCGAGAGTATTTCAGACTTCCGTTGTTAGAAGATACTTTGCCGAGGTTGTCTGGTGCAAGATATTTTACGAAAGTGGATCTGTCTTCAGCATTTTGACACGTGTGTTTGGACGATGAATCCAGTTTTTTGACGACATTCGGAACCCCCTTTGGAAGATTTCGTTGGCTTCGTTTACCATTTTGACTGAAAGTTTCTAGCGAGATATTTCAAAAACGGCTGCTACAGGCCATAGAAAACCTTGCAGGTGTAATTTGTATAGCGGATGATGTTTTAGTGTTCGGACGAACAAAGGCAGAACACGATCAGAACCTAGACAAACTTCTTCAACGATGCCTCGAACTGGGCATTAAACTCAAGAAAGCGAAAATTGAATATTGCACAAATGAGGTAACATTTCATGGTCATGTCTTATCGAGTGACGGTATCAAGCCAGACCCTGCAAAAGTGGAGGCTATTAAACACATGCCCCCTCCTACAGATGTCAAGAGTATAGCTCGTTTTAACGGTATGGTGAACTACCTCAGCCGTTTTTTGCCTTGTTTATCACAAATAACGGAACCGATCCGGCGGCTGACACATAAAGATACACCATGGGTCTGGGGGATACAGCAAATACAGGCCTGGGAAAAAATTAAAAGACTCATATCTAATGCACCTGTTTTACGATATTACGACCCCCGATTGGAATTAGTGATACAGTGTGACAGTAGCCAAAACGGTATCGGCGCCGTACTGATGCAAAACGACCAACCTATAGATTTTCGGAGTCGAACGATGAGCGATGCGGAAACTCGCTATGCACAGATTGAGAAGGAACTGTTGGCAGTCGTATTTGCGATAGAAAAATTCAATGATTACACATTTGGCCGAAAGACTATAGTACAAACAGATCATAAGCCTCTGACCACAATAGTTAAAAAACCACTCGATAAAGCACCGCGTCGTCTACAGTCAATGCTAGTCCGACTGCGGAAATACGATTTCGAAATCATTTACAAGCCGGGTAAAACCATGGTCCTTGCGGACACTCTATCGAGAGCTCCATTGAAATCCGTAGCCGCTGCTAACCTGGATCTTGTAGAAGTACACTTTACGCTCGCAGAAAGCGATATCAGGTTGCCACGAATCCGAAAAATTATGGCTGAGGATGACGAAATGAAAAAGCTCGAGGAACAGATAATCAGTGGCTGGCCAGATAGTATCGCGATGGTTGACGAACTCATTCGACCTTATTACAAAATCCGAGATGAATTATCAACTGAGGATGGGTTGATCTTCCGGGGCGAGCGACTGGTTATCCCACGATCGGCCCGAAAGTTGATGTTGCAGGAGTTACATCGATCTCATTTGGGGATAAACGGTTGTACTAGAAGAGCCAAGGATACGGTATATTGGCCAGGCGTCAGTTGCCAAGTGAAGGATTTCGTCTCTAAGTGCCCAATATGTAACAAGTTTGGGAACCGCCAAATAAAAGAACCAATGTTTTGTCGCAAAATACCAGAGCGCCCTTGGCAACATATTGCAGCTGACCTGTTTTCACATGCAACAAAAGATTATTTACTTTTGGTGGACTATTTCAGCGACTTTTTCGAAATAGAGAAACTGAATACCACATCAGCTGAAGAAATCGTGGCGAAAATGAAAGGTCAATTTGCGAGGTATGGTATCCCAGAGAGTGTCAGATCCGATGGAGGTCCTCAGTTTTCGGCAAAGCAGTTTGCTGACTTCGCTGAAAAATTGCGTTTTAAACATGAAATTTCCAGCCCTTACCACAGCCAATCCAATGGTAAAGCAGAATCGGCAGTGAAAGAAGCGAAGAAAATAATGAAAAAATGCCTGGAGGCTAAAGAAGATCCGTATTTAGCGCTCTTGGAACACAGAAATACTCCATCCACCGATATAGAATTAAGCCCAGCTCAAAGACTCATGGGTAGACGCACAAGGACGAGGATACCTATTGTTACCAACCGTCTGTCCAGACATGACGTTTCATGGGACGTCATCAATCAGCAATTAAAACGGCGCATGGAGCGCGAAAAACAGGTATATGATGAAGGTGCACGTGAGCTACCCGAATTGTCTGATGGCGATACGGTTTGGATACAACCCTTCGGCATGGGAGCTGAGAAATGGGATCTTGGAACTGTCCGTGGTCGTACGGGTGAAAGATCTTACGAGGTGAATACGCAACATGGAACGGTTAAAAGAAATAGAGTACATTTAAGAAAGCAAGAACCCATTGAGTCAGACGAGATGTGTGAAAGGGATCCAGAGCCTCCAAACGAAATAAATTTGCGCAACCGCACAGTACGTAAGTTCATTTGAAAAACGGAAGGATGTGGAGTGGCTGTCAGCATGAATACTCATTGTCCAATCAGAATGCAGTATCTGTCAGTGTGTCCATCTCTTTATTGTAATTCCCATGATGATTCATATCTTTGTTGACGTGTAGTGAATACACATGTGTCGC
>JACCGJ010014757.1:0-31119 GCA_013407085.1 Atriophallophorus winterbourni
GAACAATTTACATATGAAAATGAAATTTAAGATCATTTCGGGCAACGTTTCGCCTCTGACACAGAAAGGTCGTCAGACCAAGGGGGAAAGTCTGAACGGGGAACGTAATGAAATATCACTCCATCCATCACCTCTAATTGGTCTTATCACTAAACAGCCTGTTGAAGTCCTATGGATGTCAACGCACAAACAATCACCGGAACGCTTGGCCTATGTACCCAAATATTTTTCACCACAATAATTTCCATCAAGGTTAATTGACACTAGCTAAAGTGCAATGTATGGTTGTGACAAGTGTGCCTATAACACCGGGTCTGACTATGTCAGAAGTGAAACGCTACCCAAAACCTGCTCTAATCCCTTTGGATTATAAACAAACACGTTAGCAAACAATACTATACCTGCAACCTATTGCTAATTGAGTTGACATGGACAACCCTTGGGTGACCGATCCACGCTGTGGATTTATGTCATCCGATCAAATCAATGAAAATGACCAGTTTTAGGAGTGCTCACATCCCTTGCACTTACAGACCACCACCAGTTTGAAGCTATTTGCCCTCGTTCGGAGGAGACACTAAGATAAGGTTCAGTGGGCCTCGAAGCAGTAGGAAACATTCAAAAGTTGGCTGGACCAAACTAATTAATAGTGGTTTAATAAGTTGACTAAAATACGCTGTGGATTGTTCATCCAAAGGTAACTCAATTAGTTTTTTACTGCCGGACAATATTTCTGGTTTATTGGGTTTGATTTAACCAGGGTAGCATACCTGTTGCGCTGAAAAATAAATGCATCAACGTGTGGTGTTGGCTATTAAAATAAACAATTTCACTTCTTAGTTAACTTATTTAGATTTATGCACATTTGTCATACGTGCACATGCGAACCTAATTTACGCTGTGCTGGTTAGGTGTACTAGTTGACCTTCTATTTGCCTGGTTGGAGTGCCACTTAATCACTTCTCTGTTGTGACTTGTAGCCTTGGTCTGACGAAGCCTGTCAGAATTGAAACCTTGTCCAAAGACGTCCCAAACATCTTTCAACTTAAGCCTTTGTCTACTGACGGCAACTCTGGTTACCACCTCAAACAAGCAGTCGATTGCTAGGTAGCTCCCATCGGTACCTTCAGTCACAATCGGAATGCACTTGTCAGGCGGCGTCTGGCATCTGATCCATAAAAATTAATCGTGTGTTTTATTTATGCCATAATTAAGCACAAAAATATCATAAAATACGTATATCCAATTACCGTAGACAAAGGGTTAAAAGCCTTTAAGGAGCAAATGCTATTGAATACGTTGACAGAGCAGCTAAAATGGTGGGATGTGTTCGCGATCTCCCATATAAAGATCGACTGATGCATCTTAATTTGGATTCACTGGCTCGTAGACGAGTTCCATTGAATTTAATCATCACCTTCAAAATATTGAACTCGAAGAGTCATCTATTTCACCTCCGGTCAAGCCATACCACACGTTGCATTGGATATACCACATTCTCACCGGAACTGCCGTCGGTTCTTCTTTTCGGTGCACGCTTGTTTCCTAAGGAACTCCTTACCGTCAGATGTTATACTATCATCTATTGAAAGGATTTTCAGAAACAAACTGCACATATTTATACCCACCCTGCAACCCACTTATATAACTTAATTAAGCAACTTCACACGTTATTTATCCCAACGAATATTTTTCAAAAATACTGAGACAATGCATAACTTTTTTCTAACTACAAAAACTGTCGATCTTCCCAACGCTTTATATTTTTATATTTTGTGTCCTTATATGAATATAATATGGTGTTGTATATCTATAAGCTTTTTATACCATACATTCTTGAATCTTGATTCATTTACACAACACACATTTTACCTGAACATATATTTAATAACAATAAATGCATTTTAGTAACGAAACCTTTGTCGGATGCCTAATTAATGCGTGCGTATTTCATGATATGCGATATCTCATCACCTCCACTCATCCATAGTTGACATGCGCCATACAGACTGGTCTCTCTACTCCCAGCTGTTGTGAGACCCATTTCACTAAGAATATTGTAGGTGCTTTCCAGCGGAGGCATACCACTGTAGGTGGGGTATTGCATCACATGCGCACCCCTGATCTGCCCATAATATGTAAATTGTAGAAACGCTCGAATAAGGGCTTCTTTTTGATCAGGGGCCAGTGATTCAAACAGGGGCCTTGTATCTTCGCCACATTCGAAGTCTTCATCGATAAGGAAAAACGGAATATCGCATCTTGAACCGTTTTCTGCAATATATGGTTGATTCCGGACGCGATTCAGAATTCTGTAGATCGGGCCTGACAACACCTTTCCATTTAGCTGTAAATATTTGCTGTATACATTATAAGCACAGATGCTTCGCAAGTCATCTTTTATAATATCATATATTGCTTTGTAATTGATATCACTTGGAGCTTGGTCTTCCCTTCTCCAGCTGATAAAATTTTGTAAGAATGGCTGGTAGGCATTCCAAATTGCGTTCGCATAAGCATGCTGAGAAAATGGTTGTTGGAAAGTATTCAGTGCTTCCTTTACTCTGTGCTCAGTTTGGCTAAGTGTCCAATGCCCTTGTGAATCCACCGTAGTCGTCGAATTGAAGGGTGGATTTGTGTTGGAATATATAACGATTGGTATATCGCGGTTGGTTGTCACTGAAGATGCCGATAAAAGTAGGGCCATTGGATTTTCAACGCGGGATTCGTATTTGTCGTATTTGATAATTGGTTCCCTAGCTTCATCTATATGAGGCATCAACTCGTGATCAATAATTTTAGATTGAATCCAAGCTTGTGGAGTTTTTTCTATCCATTGACGGACACTCATACCAGACAAGCACTGAAGCTTTATTCCTAAGGGATGATTTCTGTCGATTGGCAGTTCACTGTTATTTGCTGCCCATCTCTTGCATTCGGCTTCTAAATGGGGATCGTTTAATAGCAAATCATGAAAAGCGTCCTTGGACTCAACGACCTCTGGAATGACAACAGATCCATCGGCCAACCACAGGTGACTAAACAGTGGTTTACGTCTGAAAGCATTTAAAAGCTTGTTTAGTGATGAGTAAAATCAATAAGAATAAACTGAAAATTAACTATATTGCTTTTCTTATGGTCGTAAATAATTTTGGTTTTATTGGTTTTGCATAGCATACCTCTTGTGATGAATAATAAACGAACCAACATAAGGTATTAGCTATCAAAATAAGCACTTTTCGTGTAATACTCTCACCACAAATTATTCATGGCTTACAATTTCGCACTCAGCGTTGATTGATGTGATACGGTCCTCAACCACATTAATCATCTGTAAACTCGTTCACACATTTGAGTAATGAGAAACACGTATTACGATGAAATTTCTGACTGCTTTCTTCGTTCATCAGATACTGGCTACGTGTAATCACGTAGTAATTTCAGGTATTGTTTGCTTCATTATTCAAGGTCTGATACATAATATAATTGTATAGAATTTTGGTAGACCAATCGTCAGTTTTCATCTAAATGTAGGACTATCGTGTGGAGGCTCGCGCCAGTTGATCCATTCTCAGCAAACTTGGAATACCAATTTGGTATCTTTGTCAACCGCTTTATATTGATGTTTCACGATTAAATGGCTAATGGGTCACGTCACTGATGGTTTCTTGTACTGCTAAAATCACTAGATGCCAGCACGCGACGCTAATAGCGAAAAACCTCATTTTTGAGTGGTCATTGTGGATCATGCTTGCATTCAAATTTAAAAACGAACGCAGAACCAAATCATCGTTTGCATTCAGTTGGGTTGTTCTGGGCCGATCAAACAAAGGTTTGAGCAGTTTCATGGTATGATGAAACATGTTATCCCAAGACTGTTTTGACGGGTTATTCATATTTTAACCCGAAACCTCTTTTTACTGTTAAGCTGAAAATGCAGTTACAAAAATCAATCCGCTTACGTTTTTAATCTCTTCAATGTAGTATGAGTTATTTTGAAAAAAAATTATTTGCTTTGGTAGGCATCGATGTCTCTGATCAACACTCACGATGCTATTCACTTGCACTAAATATTCAATGTTTGGGCGCTGTTATGACTTGTGCAGATCTACATAATCACCAGTTACATTGAATGAAACATGCGCTAGAATATTTGTAAATCCACTTATCATTGCCCATTGTGTCAATAAAGCAAGTCATTTCCCAGAACAATAACAATATCTGATCCAATGTGCCTAAGAATCGTTAGGTAGATTATTAACGAGAAAAAAATAGTGAGATCGATTGGGAATCTTTAGTCGTGGATAAAATGTTTGCAATAAATCTGTTAGAGCACCTTGGTAAAGGTACATATGAGAGCATTTACACTTTTCGTACTGTCGTCTTTGGTCTGATGACCTTACAAGCAAAGCTTAGCAATGGTGATCATGTGTGCCAAATGTGTTGGAAGGCGGTAAGTCACAAAACCCAACGCGTTAGCTGCTGATAAATTTCACATGAAGTGCGATGCTACTCTGGCTGCTGATTCTCTTACAATTATTAATAAAGACGAAATGTCAGGAGTTCGCTATATCTGTCATTTATGCAGAACTGAACATTGAAACTGTACAAAGACAACCGCAAGCTCACAGACTGAGACTAATATGAGAATATGGTGTTTGGAGGATAGTATACAGAGAATTGAAGTTTTATTGAATGACTTATTGATCAGTAAACTAAAGCCTAGGCTTGAGCGTGAAGCTCGTGTTTCATCCCCAGCTCTAGAGAGGCTGCAGGGCGAAAAACGCAATAAACCACATTGACCTAGAAATTCGGAACAACTGAGTTGTTCCCATGATTCGCGTGCGTTGAAGTGGTCTGAAACAAATTCAAATCAATCTGTGAATAAAAAGATAGCTTTAGAGAAACCAGCTGATATCATACCGGATATTAATTCGGAGAAACTAAATAAAATTTCCACCAATTGTAAGTCACTGGGCGAACTGAGCATGTTTACAGGCAATGGAGTTTTTTTAACGATAATATTTTTGTAGAGAAAGCCGTCGTAGTTCATAATATCAGGCTGCCTTTCTCGGTTAATTACAAAGGTAATAGGTCATGTCTTCTAAAAAAGCGTCCTGATGAGTACTATGTTTAACATTGTACGTTCCGACTGGAAATGCTAGAAACGCAAACTCTCAAAAGGTGTTATTCTTAATGGTAACAGAAATACTGATATAAACGTCGTCCGCTCTGCATTTAATATTGTCCTTACCGTTGAAGCCTTATCATTTAAACCAAGAAACGAAACTTCAGCTGGGATGCACCATCAGCAATCTAGTGGAAAGCCTCCCCAAATGACTCCAGAGTGTAGCTGAAACCAGACGGGATGAGCTATTTTGGTCAAAAATATAAATCGATTTGCTTCTCACAACCTGGAAAGACCGGTATGACCAATGTGCCGCTGAACTCGTCAAAGCAGAGAAGTGCCGACTTTTCTGGGCTTAGCGAGACAATGACGCATGTATTACATTCTGTCCCCACACTTCTTGGCTGCCTCTAAATCATTGTCTGATCAACAAATCTGCCGAACTTGTCAAAAGTTGTGAGACGAAACGACCTCAGCTGATTGCCATTACCGAAACGTGGCTCAACAAGGAACTCCATGACTATGAGTTACAGATTGATCGCTTGTCACTGCTAAGCCGAGACGGTGCATCATGGGGAGGAGGTGTGATACTCTACTATGATCGGAAACTCACATGAAGAGAACCCTTTTATTCTAACTTAGCGCTTCAGGATACGCTATGGTGCTTGCTGACAACGACTAATTGCAAATACTGCGTCATCGATGTAAGTTGTCATCCACCAGTAGCCCTGGAACTCGATAATACGACTCCACTCGACAAGCTATGCTTGGTTGCCTCGAGATACTATACCGGAATCTCGATCATAGGATACTTAAATCTGCCTGACCTACTGAAGACCAGCACAATTTCTCAGACCTTCTTTGATGCCATCTTCCAGCAGCTCTTTGAAGATATTCCCTTTTATAATTACGCGAAAATCAATACAAGATACAGAGGAACAGATATGCGCTCAAAGCTGATCTAATCTTGGAAACCAAAGAATATTCCGACGAAAACATTGCACACGATAGCCCATTAGAATTAAGCGAACATTTGGTTTTTAATTTCGACTACATGTGTCGAGCAGAGCAGAGAAAGGATAAAACAAACATCATCAAAATCGCCATAACTCTGCTAAACAACTGACAAATAGAAGGCATCGGAGTACACGAGCACTTGTCCAGCATTATGACGAAGCTCAACGGGAAATTCAGTTCCAAATCTGAACTCGTACCTCAACGGTATAGAAAAGCATTCAAATTCAAAATCGCACCTGCACTCGGAAATGGATTGAAATACGGAATATAGCTTGGAGAAACCATTGCCATTTACCCGAAGAAACCATGTGGGTGAAATTTTAAACATTAAGAAACCATCCCATTAAACCTATTGCTGGGAACTGTACTATCCTGGAATCTCAGAAAACCCCCGGGTTCTGAAAAAATTAACCAAAACATACTTAAGCATTGTGGTCAATTTCTATGCGGACCTCTGACTGAGTTATTCTCTGAATCACGGTTCCAAAGTTTCATACCGATTGACTGGAGATCTGGTATAATCTCTCTGATTTTCAAAGACAGGGCCAGCTAATTACATGCTTGATACCCTGCTGTCCCCCGTCTCTAAGATGCTCGAAAGGATGGTGACGAATAAACTGAGCACATACCTTGAAGAAAATAGGCTATTTTCGGGCGCACAACATGACTTTATGAAGGGGTATTTCTGCCTTACTAACCTCTTCATTACCCTTAATGATTCGACTCGAGCGGTAGATGTTGGCGATACCATCCATGTATGCTACCAGGATATGTCGAAAGTCTTTGACCGCGTAAACCACAGTATTCTCTTGCAGAAGTTGGAACATTATGGTAGGTAGCAGACTATTAGTCTTCGTAGAAAATTATCTGACTGATATACTTGTTAAAGTCTCTGTGGATGATGCTTTGTCGTGATGGGCAGTCGTGACAAGTAGAGTGCCTCAGGGATCCGTTATCGGACCGATTCGCTTCGCACTTTATGCCAATGACCAACCGGCCTTTATCAAGTGTAAGATCGTACTGTTTGCGGACGATATAAAAATGTGGCCGAGGATCAATAAGCCGTGTGATTGCTAACTACTCCAGAAGGATCTGGACAACCTCCGCGTTTGATCCTCAAATAATCGCCTATTTTTCATTTTCCAAATATGTCATATGTTAAACCTTGGAAAATATGTGGAGTTCCAAACTTATCCAACAGTAGCTCGTCTAATACTTTTTCAATGTCCTTGAGTGTAGATATTCACCATCTCTCATCACTTGGTCGTCCGTTAGTCGATACAATGAGTGATTACCACATCCTGGAATACAGTGACTTTTCGTATCTTTGACTGCGTCATTGCGCGCACTTTTCGAATTACTTTTTGTACTGCGTGACATCTACCAGCCCCGGCTGTGCATCGTACCATACACCTTTGTATTCCGACTTCCGGAGTTCTCATTTGGTGTGTGTGCTATCATTGTGCTTGTTGTAAACTGCAGCTTTACCTCAATCGCTATAGATTAAATAACGAAGGGCACTACGCGTGTTTTCAAAGATCGAATATCAGATTTAACATCAGTGTCAGAAATGAAATGGAATTATTTTCTTAAGCGCTGTAAATGCTTGACGAACGGTTTGTGGTGGCACAATTTTGTGGCAATGCATAGTGTACCAGCCTGTATATAATAGCAATTTCATCACTTACATGTCATCAACAGAAATTGAGTCTGTTGCACTAGACGCAAATAAGGCTGCCGCGATAGTTCCGCCACTATTTTCTCCATAAAGCATAATACGTTCTCTGTCAGCTCCAAAAAACTTCGCATTTTCATGAATCCATATCAAAGCTTTCCGAACATCGGAAACTCCTTGATTCGGTCCAACATCCTCGTTTCCGAAATCCGCAAATCCAAATACACCCAAACGATAATTTATTGCAACATATAAAATATGTAATTCTGATGCCATTTTAGGCGATATCAATTGCGGTCGATGCTGCAAAAGGTAGCTTCCTCCAATGTATGCAACAACAGGCATAAGGGAATCTAAGTTCGATGTGTGATCATCTCCTTTATACCATGGAAAATGAAAGCTTAATGATAAGCATGACTGTGGTTTCCCAACCGGAATTTGAGAAGTAAAATTATCCTTCATCTGAGCACACTCAGAATCCGCGTCAAACGCTTGTTTTCCAAAAAAGCGTAACTGTCCGTTGACGAACGTTCGTTTATGCTTTGAAATTCCATGCCAATATGCAAGATAACATTCTTTGAATGAATATGGATAGGTAGCCTCCGAGAAATAAGAATGCTGCTGTGGTAAAGAAGCGTATGGTACGTTATACAATGTATACCAATCACGTACCCTTGATGGCTCGGGACACAGTGCTGCACAGTTTGTTACAATGCAACTAGCCGGTAAAGGTTGTCCAATACCTGGCCTTTCTGATAAAAGCCGCCGAAGTTCCGCATTATGGGAAAGAGACCAGGCTTTAAAGATGGCCACTGGAGCGTGAGAGAACCAAACCAGTAAATTTAACACAACCACAGTCATCAGAAATCGAATTCGGCCTTTTCGGTTATGTCGCTGTAGTTTATTCCACACATCCGGCGATAACAGAAGTGATTCCAACAACACGTAGTTTTGGACTTCTAATAAGTCTTTACCAACTTCATTTTCCAACTTAGGCTCTTCCTGCTGCATATCCTTTCTCGTACGAAAGCTTAGACTTCGCAAAGTGCAATCATCTATAAATTCAAAATCGCTGGTCGAAAATAAATCGATCTCAGTTGGTTCAATATTCCGAATGGCGTTTTCACAAACTAATTTTCAGAACTCAGAACTCAGAAAGTTTTATGGTAGAAAAAGCAGTAAGCTTAACAATAACTATAGGATGACAGGTATATGGAGTAAAATTACGAAATCTCTCAAAAAATCAATAGGGACAGTCACATACAGCATAGTTCGTCATATACTCAATCAGTTTCCCAGCGTGTGATTTCTTCAGACAAAAAGCTCCAAGTGAAACAAATTTTTACCTAGAAAAAATTTCATCGAATATCCAATCGAGATTGCGGAATGCTTAAAGCCTTTGGATGTTTTCGTGTTTGAGTAAGGCCATTTGGTTTTAGCGAGTGTTTAAGGGAATGGTTCTCCGTATGCAAGATTTTTAATGCCAACAGGAGGTCGCCCCGTATCCGTAGTTGGGTAAAATCATGTAGATTTAGTTTTAACATTCTTCCTCAGCCTTCCTCAGCCATGGTGCCTAGGATTCAAGGATTCAAGGATTTATGGTTAAAAAAGTTAATACTTTACAACACCACAGGATTACAGCATGAATAAAACATGAAAATTACAATAGTATAAAAGCAGAACTCAGAACTCAGAACTCAGAAGATTGTATGGTAGAAAAAGCATTAAGCTTAACAATAACCATAGAATGACAAGGTATATGGAACATATAAAAAATATATAAAAAATATAAAATATCTCAAAAATCAATAGGGACACTCGCATACCGCATGGTTCGTCATAAACTCATCGAGTTTGGAAGCGAAAACCTCAACAGATTCTGATCGTGTGATTTCTTCAGGCAAATAGTTCCAAGTGAAACAAATTCTTACGGAGAAAAAATTTCGACGTATATCCAATCGAGAATGCGGAATGATTAAAGCCTTTGAATGTGTTCGTGTTCTAGTAAGGTCATTGGGCTTTAGCAAGTGTTTAAGGGGATGGTTTACAGAATGCAGGATTTTGAAGGTCAACATAAGGTCACTACGTATCCGCCGTTGGGTAAAATCTTGTAGGTTCAGTTTTAACATTCGCTCTGTGAAAGGCAAATTTCTGTACCGGGAGACCAACTTTGTAGCACGATGATAAATCCTGTCGAGTAGTTCGATATCCTTCCTCAGCCATGGTGCCCAGGCTTGGATGGAATATTCCATAACAGGACGTATATACGTGTTAATTACCCGGGGTAGGGTTTCGGGCGTAAAAATCCGGAATATTCTTTTGAGAAGACTCAAGATACGGCAAGCTTTATTGTACACCATCCGGCAATGCTGTCCAGGCTTCAGGTTAAACGAAACCCAGATACCCAGATCTTTTTCTGCTGTGGTCCAGACGAGATCTTGCGTGCCAAGCTGATACGTGTGGTGCAGAGATTTCCCAAGCTGCAGCATTTTACATTTCGCTGGGTTAAATGGTAACTCATTTAACTGGGACCAACGAAATAAGATGCTTAGATCCCGCTGTAATGCCATACAGTCAATAACAGACCTGACACGTTTCCAAATTTTAATATAATCGGCAAATAGTATCAAGTTGCATCCAATATCCTCTACTATATCGTTCATATACACCAAGAATAGAAGAGGTCCAAGCACCGAGCCTTGCGGAACTCCACTCGTGACGTCTATTTTTCTAGATAAGGTTCTGCCAACGCGAACTTGGACGTGTCTATCAGTAAGATAGTCCCTTATCCAATTAAACAACATTTCCGTTATTCCATAAGCTTTCAAGCCCATGTGTGTGCAGAGCTTAGTCCATTCATTGAGCTCATGTGCTTTTCTTGCTGAGAAAAGTGAATCTGTCGATTCCGGGATATTTGTGCAGATTACACTGAGAGCGATATCTGTCTTAGTAGAATGAGCTGTAACATTGCTTTTTTGGGAGGCTCGGATCTAGCAACTAGACGACGGGGAGTCCTGGACCAAGTGTTCACAATTTTACCAGATGAGGACCTAGTTAAACAGGGTTCAGTAGGTCCATCTTTATTACTTTTGGATGAGCTATCAACACATTCGCCGACAATCAATACGGGAACTTGGAACGTAAAGGGATAAGGTATGTCCGCGTGTTACTTTTCCATCACATACATCAAGCAAGTGTTTTAGTGGATGTCCTTCGGTAGACACAATTCTATAGGTCAGAATAATATCGCGTCGTATCCTCCTTTGGGTAAAGTCACATAGACCCAGACGTCGCAGTCTTCCGGTATACGACCCATCACTAACTTTGTTGCTCTATGATAGATTTTATCGAAGAGAGCAATATCTTTTCGCAGCCAAGGAGCCCAGACCTCGACCGCATACTCCATCGTAGGGCGAAGGTAGACATTCATTATCCTTGGTAACGTTACCAGGGAGAATCTTCCAAATATTCTTCGAACGATACCTAACAATCTGTTGGCCCGTCGATATATATTCTGGCAGTGCACTGTGCTTTTCAGGTTACCGCTAATCCACACTCCAATATCTTTTTCTAACGAGCTCCATGCTAGGTTTTCAGTTCCCAATCGATATGTCCAAGGAACATTCTTGCCAAGATGGAGCATCTTACATTTCTGTATGTTGAAAGGTATGTCATTCATGGCCGCCCAATTCGACACGCTGTCCAAATCCATTTGTAGTTTCTCACAATCCTCTGCACAACTAATCGGCGTCCAAATTTTCATATCATCCGCGGACAGGACCATTTTAGAAGATATGAGGGGGGGGTAAAACGTTTATGTATAACAGAAAGAGGAGCGGGCCTAATACAGATCCTTGTGGGACTCCACTCGTGGTTTTGAACGTTTGTGATAGCACTCCGTTAACTTTAACTCTGGCGTCTCGATGTGACAAATAGTCGCACAACCATGAGAGAAGTGGTTCACATATTCCTGAACGCATCAGTTTTTGGAAAAGCAGATGATGATTGACTCTGTCAAAAGCTTTCGAAATGTCTAGGTATGTATGAAGGCACAAGCCTGATCCAGGCAAAGTGCCGCACAGTCAGAGACTGCACGTGGGCTAACAAGTGGACGTGGATGCAAGAACTTCTATCCAACTCTTTCGTCCAGTCGTCTAATGCTATGAGAAGATTTGTGAGACAGGATCAGTGAGATCGAAATTTATGCTGTGCTGGCAAAAACAAATTAAGCGATTCAAAGTGCGCAACCATTCTTTCGAGACTATACGTTCCCTGACCTTGGCAAAAACAGGTAAAAGTGTGACGGGACGATAATTTGCAACGTCAGATCGGCAACTGCATTTGAAGATTGGTGTTATCACGCCGGACTTCCAATCTTTCGGTACAACTCCCTTAAGCAACGAATAGTTAAACAGCCTGGAGAGCGGTTCACAAAGCTGACGGTGACAGAACCTGAGCACATCCGGTGTGATGACATCCACTCCTGGGGATTTTCTTACGTTTAGTTTGAGAAAATGACTTGCAACAATCATTGGATTTATCGAAATATCGCACAATGTTTGGAATCCTGTTTCCATTGAATACTCAAAACGTTCCACTAAAACCTTTGGCACGAACACTTTGGAGTAGTAAATTGCTAGAGCATTTGTGGTGTCCAACGATGTTTCGGTGAGTTTTTCACCGTTCTGGATGGGAAAAATACCTGGTTTGACTTTCGCTTTCACGTTAATGATCTTGTATGGAATATTCCATACCAGAACGTACATACGTATTAATTATCCGGGGTAAAGTTTCTGGCGTGAAAATCCTGAATATCACTTTTAGACGACTGAAGATAGGGCAGACTTTATTGTACACTGTCCGGCAATGTTGTCTATGTTTAAGGTTAAACGACACCCAGATACCGAGATCTTTTTCTGCGGTGGACCAGAGGAGATCTTGCGCGCCGAGGTGATACGTATGTTGCAGAGATTTTCCAAGCCGCAACATTTTATATTTCGCGGGGTTACATGGTAACTCATTTGACTCACCAACGAAGTAAGGTGCCCATATCCCGTTGTAATGCCATACAGTCATTAACAGACCTGACACGTTTCCATAATTTAATGTCATCGGCAAACAGTATCAAATTACATCCAATTTCCTCTACTATATCTATCATATACACCAAGAATAGAAGAGGTCAAAACACCGAGCCTTGCGGAACTCCACCTGTGACGTATATTCTTCTAGATAAGTTGCTGCCAACGCAAACTTGCACGTGTGTATCAGTATGATAGTCCCTTATCCAATTAAACAACATTTCCGTTATTCCATAAGCTTCGAGCCTTTTATTAAAATGTCATGGTTGACTCTATCGAAAGCTTTGGATATGTTGATGTAACAAGCATGTACAGCCTCACCTTCGCCTAGTGCCTTGGTTCAATCCTCGACATTCAAATCGAACTCGGACAACTTCATGTCGACCAATCCAAACATTGAACCTATATATTCTACACCATAAAAGCTTTGAACCCATGATTCAAGATTCAAGATTCAAAATTTATGGTTAAAAAAGCAAATTGCTGTTCAGTACCATAGGATATACGTATAAAAATTAAAAAAATCGTTACTTGTATGATCATATCCATGTTCTTCATAGGTGGAGCTAAAATAATCCTCAATGGCAACACAGACTGAGGGAAAAGAATCTTTGGATGGACGGTAGTTCCGTGCGTTAAAATAATATAGACATCAATAGGTAGGGGCCAACGCAGTAGTTCTCAGCATAGGGTTTCGTAACCTTTGTTTAAAGATGTGCTCGTTCGATGAGGTAACAATATCTATCGGCAAGCTATTCCACAAGAAGCATACACGAACAGCGAAGAAGTGACGACGACAATTCAATCGTGAGAGTGGGATTTGAAGGGTCAAAGGGTGGCTGCGTGTGGGGACAACGGAACGAAACTTGAAGAGGTGTTTGAGAGGGTGGGATTTCGCGTAGATGATTCGATATGTCAGAGTGGGGTCGTGTAGGATACGTCTGCGCTCGAGGGTGCACAGTCCAAGTCTGGTCAGTCGCTGCTCAAAGGGTAAATTATTCAATCCGGTAACCATTTTGGTTGCCTTGTTATAAATTCGTTCGAGGAGCGAGATGTTTTTTTTCATCCATGGCGTCCAAGCTTGTACAGCGTAGTCAACGACAGGATGTATGTAAGTGTTTAGTAATTTCGCGAGTGAGTATGGTGGGAAACGTCCGAAAATGCGTTTCAGTAAACCTAGCAAGCGGCACGCACGCTTGTAGACGGCTTCGCACTGTAGGCTGTTCTTCAAAGTGCCAGACACCAAGATTCCGAGATCTTTTTGTGATGTATCCATTCAAACGGGTGGCTGCCAAGTTTGTAGGTAAAGGGAAAGGGTTTTCCGACTTGCAACATTTTGCACTTGCGGAAATTAAATGGCAGTTTGTTTTGGATTGACCACTGGTGCAGCTTATTCAAATCTCCTTGCAGAATTTGACAGTCCTCGATAGAGTTGACCTTCGTCCAGATTTTTACATCGTCTGCGAATAAAACAAGCTTACATGCTAGTAAGTTCGGTAGATCGTTTATAAATATGAGAAACAGTATCGGGCCGATAACGGATCCCCGAGGGACTCCGCTCGTGGCTTCAATTGTTCGAGAAGTTTCACCGTCTATTCTGACTTTTACTTTGCGTCCAGACAGGTAACTTGTGAACCATGTTAGTAGGTTTCCGATGAAGCCAACATTCTGCAGCTTCTGAAGCAGTAAGGAGTGATTCACTCTGTCGAATGCTTTAGATATATCTAAGTAACCGGCATGAACGGAACCCCCTTGGTCTAGTGCCTGCGTCCAGTCATTTAGAGTCGTGAGCAAGTTAGACAGGCATGAATATGTTTTCCTAAATCCGTGTTGTGTGAAAGTTATTAGCTGATGGTTCTCGAGATGTTCAACAAGTCGTTCACACACCAGGCGTTCCAAAATTTTAGAAACCGCTGAAAGAAGCGTTACGGGGCGGTAATTCGTCGGATCAGAACGACTGCCCCCTTTGTAGATTGGTGTGATAACACCGGTTTTCCATTGAGTTGGTACGGTTCCCGTATTCAATGAGTGCCTGAATAGACCACTTAGTGGGCCACAAAGCTCCAGCTCGCATGACTTCAGAAGAGCGGGTGTTATTCCATCCTCTCCTGGTGATTTGCGAACGTTCAGCCCGCGTAAATGCTTCCGCACAACCGTAGGATTTACCTCGATGTTGCTAAGGCATTCGACTTGTAGTGGGTGCGGCAAAGACGTCAGCGTTGACACGTTCTTTGGACAAAATACTTGCGCATAAAATGATATTAGGGCATCAGCTGTATCCTTGACATTATCAGTCAGTCCGTTCTCTGTCTGGATAGGAAATACACCTGGCTTAACCTTGGTCGCGGTGTTTACGATGGTATACAGCAACTTAGGATGTCGTTCCATCTGGTCGATCAGCTTAAAATGGTGATATTGCTTGTCTTCTCGAATTAAGGACGTCACCTTGTTACGAAAACTACGAAAGTGTTCTCAAGATGCGTCTGTTCGTGTTATTTTGTGTGCAGCACATGCGGAATTTCGCATGGCTATCCACTTCCGAGTGCGGCTTCGGAGTTTGAAGCAAAATGTTCTTGATTTCCTTTTGAGAACACAGGTAGAATTTTCGTCTAGTTTTGTACCGATATAACTTAACAGACTAGAACAATGAGTATCTGCATTCGTAAGATCGAGATGTTTTTCCTCCATAATCGTAATGGCACCGCGAAGGCCAAAGTAATAGACTGTCCTGATGACCTTAACGTCGCCCGACGCCTTTCTGGCGTTGCCCACGAATTCGAAGGACAACACAAGATGGTCACTTAGCCCCAAAGGACTATGATACTGCACTGACTCCACTGCTGTTGCTTCGGAGGTTAAAACCAGATCTAGAATTGATGGTTCATTGAGGCCCCTTTGTCGAGTGAATGAACGGACATGGTTGTATAGGGGAGTGAAAGTGATAATCTCACGGAATTTGTACTCAAGGGATTGCTGAGTATGCACACTTTTGGAGTAGAGATGTGGGAGGTTAAAATCACCCATTATTAACAATTGGCATCCTCTAAGGTTTCCAGCGTTGCGCATCATTTGTAACAATGTTTCATTGTGGGCATCGGAAGAGTTGGGCGAGCGGTAGATCACACCAAGTATACAGTTCTCTCCAGTTTCCAAGCGAAAGCTACACCACATGGTGTCCTCTAGCTCAAACCTTGTGTCATGTACAGCTGTGCATTGAAGACGCTCGTTATAATACAAAGCAACTCACCACCTGATCTTGAACTGTCTCGTCGAAGTAGGATCATGTTGGGAAGTGCCAGCTCGCAATCGTTCACCGGGTCGTAAAACCATGTTTCGGTAATAGCAATGATGTCAGCAGAAAACTGAGCGTTAAAATGGGATAATTCGGCGATTTTGTTCCGCAAGCACTGTGCATTTGTGTATAGGCATTTAAAAGTGGTTTTCGTGTGTAGCGAGCCTACGCGGATGATGTTTGTATGTCCGACCCCCGGAGAGCCGGACCATTGCAGTTTTTTGAAACAACTTCCGAGTTCAGTCTGTCCGTGTCTTTGCACGGCGTCGCTGCAGCTTGTGTTTCGGAGGCAACCTTCGGTATGCTGAGTCTGAGCTCATTTGGTATATTTTTTCTGTGTATTTTCCAATTTTGTCTGACAAAGGCTATCATAGCAGAAGTTAGAAAAGTGAGTTTTAAAGGGGGTGGTCCATCGCCTTTGTAGTTTGATGACCTCGGTATCCTGAAGGTATTTGCGACAACACTTTCGCGTGCTCCAATCGCTTCTGCAACGTATAACCACTGTTTATAGTCGTGTTGTTGTTGTTTTGCGGCCTCTGTTGTACTGGTAGCCTCTGGAACGCCTAGAAGGATCAGACTGCGCTCATTGATTTTCTTACGATCGTCTCCGCCTCCTTTTCTTTCCCAACAGGGTATATCGGCGTAGATTCGAGTATTGCACGTAGGTATGTCACGTAACAAGTAAGAATTCAAAAGAATAATCTCCATATCCCTCTCACTGCATTGAAGTAAACTATACATATTTACCCAATCGAACCGGTTGAAAGCAATTTCTGCCCTATGTATTTTTACGTGATTCCTGAACTGATCAGTAAGCAAACAAATCCCGTTTTTACTACCCATGTTATTCGTAATTAGCATATTATTCTGTGGTTTTTGTAAAGCCAAGTGCTTTTTAGACCATTAAATTGAATTGAACGTTGTAAGAAGGTTAGATTAACAGCAGCGATGTCTTCGAAAACCGTGTTGTGCTGCGGTCAAGATATTTTGGTTTTCAAAATGTTCTATTATGCGCGCAGTCCCAATGCCTTCCATGAATTTAGAGATCATTGGGAGTAGCGTTGCCGGTCTATAGTTTGCTGTGTCTGAACGGCCACTACCTTTGTATATATGGGTTATCTTCCCGGATTTCCAATGCGGCGGTATTTTTCCTTCATGTAGGCTGAGATTGAAAAAGCGCGTGAGAGGATCAGTCAAAGCAATTCAACACTTAAAAAGTATGGCGGGGGTAATTTTTTCAAGAATTAAGATTTTATGGTGAAAAAAGCAATTGCTTTACATGTACCAATGGATGACAACTATTACAAAAAATAAAATGTTAGCAAAAACACATTGTTGCATGTTTGTCTGGGTTCATGTTGATTCAATACACAGGGCCGATTATGGGATGTTGTTTGATATATGCATCCAGTTTTGCTTTAAAAAAATCAAATGTTGTTGCATTCACAACGTCTTGCGGTAGTACATTCCATAGAAAGCAGATACACACAGAGAATAAATTGCGCCGACTGTCAAGTCTTGAGTGCGGTATTGCGAAGCAACTTGAGTGACTACGTGTGTTCCGAGGGGAAATTATTTTTATTAGATCTCAGAGCTGGTTGTTTTCGATTCGCTAGAATAACGTCGCTCCTCATTCGCCTCTGTGTAAAATCAGACAAACCTAGTATAACCATTCGCTCTTGATATGGGACGTGTTGTATCCCATCAACTAGCTTTGTAGCTCGGTGGTAAATTCTATCCAAGAGGTCCATGTCTTTGCGCAGCCACGGTGCCCAGGCTGGGATCAAATACTCCACCTTGGATGAATGTAAGTATTTATAATGCGAGGAAGTGTTTTGGGAGTGAACCGCCCGATAATTCTCCTCAGGATTCCTAATATACCACATACCCGATCAAGCACTTTTCCTCAATGCATATTCGGTTTCAGGTTATTAGTGATCCAAATCCCCAGATCCCTTTCAGAGGTGGTCCAAGTTAGGTTTTCGTGACCTAGATGATATGCGTGGTCGTGATTTCGGCCATGCTGTAACATAGTACATTTACGTGAGTTGAACGGCATTTGATTTAATAGGGACCAGTGATAAAGAGCAACCAAGTCCTGTTTTAGCATCAAACAATCTTCAGTAGATCGGATTTGCTTGGACAAACACTTGAGAGACAACCCAAACTTTGATACGATTTACACTACATGAGTTTTAATGTTCTTCTTTTTTATTGTATATACCTCATAACTCCATCCTATGGTTATTGTTAAGCTAAATGCTTTTTAGACCATTACAACTTTGAATCACTTTGAATCACTTTGAAAAAGAACTAGCTTACACCGCATTATTTCAGTAATATCATTGATGTATAACAGGAAAAGGATAGGCCCGAGTACTGAACCTTGAGGTACCCCGCTCGTGGCATCGATACTTTTCGATAGCACACCGTCAATACGAACTCGCACATGACGATCGGTAAGATAATCTGTTAACGACGATAGTAGGTTACCCCTTATTCCATAATGGGCTAGCTTTTGCAGAAGCAGGCTGTGATTGACCTTGTTAAAAGCCTTTGATATATCAATATAACAAGCGTGAACCGTGTAGCCTTGGTCGAGCGACATAGTCCAGTCGTTTCTTGTGACAGACAAGATGTGGTCCGGCGAAACCTCTGAACGCCTGAGGCAACCGCAGTAGAGGGTATACAATACCTGGCACCACTGGGGAAGAGTGATCATGTTGTGCTTTTGTTTGATTATGTATGTAGTGCGGAACGATTGTGGGAACAGACGAAAGTCATAAGGAAAATACAATTTGAATCCTTAAATATCAGTCTCCGGGATGCATACACTCATGAGTTTGATTCAATGGATCCTGGCTCATATTACAATCCGTTTCTAAATTATCTCAATTCGAAGATTTACGAAAACTCGATTTTTGTACCACACAAATGCAGCTACAACAACCAGTTTGTTATTCGGAGTAGAACGAAGAAATGGTTAGCAGTTAAGCGAGAGTCTTGGGTAACTCATAAGAAGTTTGGTACGGAAGAAACTTGGAAACGATTCTGTAAGATACGGAATCAAGTCACTACTCTTGTAAGAGAATATCGCATGCAATTCCAATGGAACTTGCTTAAGAAAATGGAAAAGAATCCTAAGCTTCTCTACAAGATAGTAAATGAACGATCAAAGATCAAACCAGGTGTATTCTCTGTACTAACACCTCATGGATTGACCCACACTGCCCAAGATACCGCCGACGCTTTAGCAACGTTGTACTCATTTGTCTTTAATCCCAAGCGTTGTATACCATATCAACTTTCATCAAGTTCACCACATTTCGAATTATTAAGTGAAATGACTATCAACGAATACATGGTTGGGCGGGAACTTGTCGACTAAACGAAAAGAAGTCCCCTGGCGCAGACAAAATTACCCCCGCCGTACTTCGCAGGTGTCGCGTTGCTTTGACTGCTCCTCTCACTCGCATATTCAATCTCAGCTTAAATGAAGGAAAAATACCACCGCAATGGAAAGCAGGGATGATAACTCCTATTTATAAAGGCGGTAGCCGTTCAGACACAGCAAACTATAGACCGGTAACGTTACTTCCGGTGATCTCCAAATTAATGGAACGCATTGTGACTGAGCGCATGAGAGAACATTTTGAAAACCAAAATATTTTGACTGCAGCACAACACGGTTTTCGAAGAGGTCGTTGCTGTTTATCTAACCTTCTTACCACGTTCGAGGATTGGACCAAGGCACTAGACGAAGGTGAGGCTGTACATGCTTGCTATATCGATATTTCCAAAGCTTTCGACAGAGTCAATCATGACATCTTAATTAAAAGGCTCGAATCCTATGGAATAACGGGAATATTGCTGAATTGGATAAGGGACTATCTTACTGATAGACACGTCCAAGTTCGCGTTGGCAGCACCTTATCTAGAAAAATAGACGTCACGAGTGGAGTTACGCAAGGCTCGGTGCTTGGACCTCTTCTATTCTTGGTGTATATGAACGATATAGTAGAGGATATTGGATGCAACTTGATACTATTTGCCGATGATAATAAAATATGGAAACGTATCAGGTCTGTTAATGACTGTATGGCTTTGCAACGGGATCTAAGCATCTTATTTCGTTGGTCCCAGTTAAATGAGTTACCATTTAACCCTGCGAAATGTAAAATGCTGCAGCTTGGGAAATCTCTGCACCACACGTATCAACTTGGCACGCAAGATCTCGTCTGGACCACAGCAGAAAAAGATCTGGGTATCTGGGTTTCGTTTAACCTGAAGCCGGGACAGCATTGCCGGATGGTGTACAATAGAACTTGCTGTATCTTGAGTCTTCTCAAAAGAATATTCCGGACTTTTACGCCCGAAACCCTGCCCCGGGTAATTAACACGTATATACGTCCTGTTATGGAATATTCCATCCAAGCCTGGGCACCATGGCTGAGGAAGGATATCGAACTACTCGACAAGATTTATCATCGTGCTACAAAGTTGGTCTCCCGGTACAGAAATTTGCCTTTCACAGAGCGAATGTTAAAACTAAACCTACAAGATTTTACCCAACGACGGATACGCAGTGACCTTTTGTTGACCTTCAAAATCCTGCATTCTGTAAACCATCCCCTTAAACACTTGCTAAAGCCCAATGACCTTACTCGAACACGAACACATTCAAAGGCTTTAAGCATTCCGCATTCTCGATTGGATATACGTCGTAATTTTTTCTCCGTAAGAATTTGTTTCACTTGGAACTATTTGCCTGAAGAAATCACACGATCAGAATCTGTTGAGGTTTTCGCTTCCAAACTCGATGAGTTTATGACGAACCATGCGGTATGCGAATGTCCCTATTGATTTTTGAGATATTTTATATTTTTTATATATTTTTATATGTTCCATATACCTTGTCATCCTATGTTTATTTTAAGCTTAATGCTTTTTTACCATACAATTTTCTGAGTTTTGAGTTCTGAGTTCTTATCATGAGTCAATACACAGAGGTCTTTCAATTGTTTTGCAACAAATAAGTGTCCGAGTGTCGAATGAAAGTTTCGACGCAGGAAGCGATGACAATTGTTTCGAGGAGGTCATACAACAGGAAACAGACACATACATAATAAAAATATCGGCCACAGCTGATACGAGAATGAGGAAATTGTCGTGTCGCTGAGTGGCTGCGTGTATATCGTGACTCACGGTATTCGAATAAATGATATAAAGAATGATGTGCGGTATTTTTTCCAAAAGGCTTCCTGACACGAATATGATTGGAGAGACACTATCCTTCTTTAAGTCTTTTTAAGTTTCGTTTTGTCAGCAAACATGCGTCTTTCCATAATTAAATCAGTGTTTTCATCTCTTGCTAAATCACTTGATACTTTCACCCTACATTGATTAGATACATAACAAGTTCCTGTCAATTTCTCATTATTAATTAAAGTCACGGGATCTGATGATAAAGATTAGTCACAGTTCGTATGAACAGTAATCGAGCAGAAGTAACATTTAACATGACACGATCTGGGACTAACCATCTTTTGACAAAGTTTGCAATTTTACAATCTTCGGGGTCAGATACATTAAAGGTCACGTTGTCGGTCATCGTTACAATTTTGCAGGCGAGTCGATTAACTTGGCGACAGAGTAGTTTATCGATCGGTGGAGTGAAAAACAAACGGATGTGATTCAGTGCGATCCAACGGATAGTAAAAGGCATACACATTTACAATGCAAAGAAATTTGAGTGCAATCGGTTAGAGCAGTTTGTTGTGTAATTTTTACGCATGTGGGCCGTTGTGTCAACCGACCTTGACCGTGTTTACTTGTATTAGATTGATGTGGATACACACTAGTAGGCAAATCGACCATTTACGTAAAGCCGGTATGTTTCGCGAGTTTTGATTTAATGGCGTTGAAACAAGCGTCAGTAAATTCGAGATGACGAGATCTGCCTGACACTATTTGACTTGCTGTGCTATTCTGGATTGGAAGCGATGTTACACGCGTAGGTAATGTTTGATTGAAAATGGAAAATTTTAATTTTTGAGGATTTACGTTTCTCTGACTTGAAATTGGTGTATTCCGAACGATTAAGTTAAGACAAGTTCAATGATATATCAACCGTCTAGATCCGACAATACAGCGAGGGATAAAATGCAAAATTTTCCGCTTTTAATCCGAGGAAGATTGTAATCTTACATTAAGTGCAGCTAAACGCGCAAAATTTCCTCAAATTCGCACTACGTCTGAAAATCTTTCGCTGTGGGCATCGGATGAATTGGATATGCGGTAAAACACACACCGATTAGGTAATTCTCTGCAGACCAGAGAATGAAGCTGCACCAATTTGTTCGTATCGAAGCATTTGTAAAATAGAGTCGTCTGGTTCAATATTCAGCTGCTCCAACAATAGTTCTTGCTCGGTTTCGCCGAAACAGGATTGTGAACAACTTACAATCACTCACCTGATGTTGAAAAACGTCGCAGTTGCAGGATTATCGTCCATAGAAAAGTGATACATCAAACGAAGTGAAACTATTCATCCGTATCTTAAGAAACGTACATAAACTTTCAATAATGTTCGTGGATTGTATCATCTAAGTATTTCTTTTTTTTGAGACCAATCGATCAGAACATAGTCGAGACTTTTGAACAGGTTTTTGAGATGCAGATCGTCGAAGGTTCATTTTGTGTCATAAAGTCTGTCTTTAGTCTGACTATCATGACATCAACTCCCACCACGGAAATTTTATTTTAAAGAACCATCGGTGAAAAGCTTATTTGCATGCATTTCCATCACTCACATGCCCCACGACCAGTTTCGTGTTGTTTGCGCTAATCAGGTAGGGACAGCAATTTGCTTTTTTATCCATAAATCTTTAATCTTGACAGTATGATCTGGATCAGCGTGTGCTGGAAACACTGAAAGAATGGTAAACAAGTTGTCCTTGTATGCCACTGTTAGATAAGGCTGGTGCGACCAACCTATTCAATCACATGAGACCACACTCATCTAGACATGGTTTAAGCCCATTAACATGAACGAAAAATCTCATTTGCATGCATCTCCATCACACACAACCCACGTCCGGTCCCTGGGGTTTGAACCCATCAGCTAGGGACAGTAGGATCAGGAGCCGCATGCGCTTCAAACAGTGGAGGAATGGCAAACAACTTGCGCATGTATGCCACTGTTGGATAAGGCTGGTTCGAAGAACATGTTCAATCACATGAGACCACACGCATGTAGACATGGATTAAACCCATGACCATGAACAAAACATCTCATTTGCATGCATCTCCATCACACACACGTCACAAACGGTTTCGTGCTGTTTGCACTCATTAGCTAAGGACAGTAGGATCGGAATCAGGTGAATAGGAAATATTGTCAAAGAAAAGAAATTTGAGTGCAATAGGTTGGTGTAGGTTTTGTGTAACGTTTCACATCTAACACATCTAAGTAGCAGTCAACCGCCCACCACTGATTTCCCATTATCACTAAACAGCCTACAGAACACCTGCATTGTGTCACGTCTCGTAGGCATGACCAGGATCGGTGGTCTATTTACCTACTGGTTTGCATCCACATCAATCTAATACAAGTGAACATGGTCAAGGTCGTTTGACACAGCGGCCACATGCGTAAAAGTACATAAATAATGGGGCTAAGGTTAAACAATGTTTGACGAAAAAGAAAAAAATAATAAACTAGTAGGTATAAGCTGCATCAGTGCCGAACGCCAGAATGTGGAGATTTCTGCCCCATCCAACTTATTGACCGCCAGTCCTGCCTTTGCAATTTCGACCGACTCCGCATGTTGGCGTTCGCTATACGGTTTAATACCCCGTCTCAATACATCAATGTTGTCTAGATCGGCGCTGTGGGCTGCATCTAAAACGTGCTTCGCCAAGGCGGAATTACTAATAAGGGATTGATATTCCCGGATTGACATCCCGGAGCTGCTCACACATGTGATTGGGGTTTGGCTTGAAAGAAAAGTTCGTATTAACATACATATCCATCACGCTCACTCACGGCTTTAGAGCAGTTGGCACTAATCGGCTGAAAACTGCACTATGTGGATCCGTATGATAGGAAACATCAGAAAAATTCTCAAAGTGGTTTGCACATGTAAGTCATACCGAGGTTGATTGTGTTCTACGAAACCCGTCATGGTGTGTGCGTGTGTGTGAGATGGAAATGCATGCATTTAAAGATTCTTGTCTCAAACCCAATCCAATCTACATGTGTGTGCACATATTAAATTGAACTGGTTGTTCGTGCCAGCCTTATCAAACAATGGCTAACAAGCTCAAGCCTAGTTAAACATTACTCCCATGTTTATAGGCACGTAGAAACTGACCGTACCGTCCCATCTTAATTAATGTAAACTTCACCAGTATTTGGGTATGTGATGAAAATACATGCAAATCAGCATTTTTAGGAACTTAATAAATTGAATATTTTCAAAACAAAAATCTTTTTTTTAATTCTTCGGATGGTTTAAATATTATGGTCATGAAACTCGACGATTAAAACAATGTATCATTGTTTGGCTATCTATATCTATTTTTATTTATATATTTACCAATTAAAAAATTTCTCTTCGAATTCTCACGAGAAACACAGCCGCCAAATTTTTTCCACAACTTCCAATCATCTATACATGTCTGGTTTGGTCCAATTTTAACATTTTTCCGCTCTCGAATCCCAAATCAAATAAAAATTGTCTAACACAATGTAATTAGAAACATTGCTTGCGGCAAGTCGCGTGTCACATTAATTTTCTGTGTAGCGAAATGAAATGGAGGCGTATTAATAGAAATTTTCCGTTTGGTTTTATGTGTAAGCATCCCTGAATTGTACGCAGTTTTCTGTATGTGTCTGTTTCATTTGGAATGTGGTACACGAAAGAATCGCTCCGAATATGGACAAGCATTTGTTGCAAAACGATTAGACAACACCTGCGTATTTTTACTAATGGTAACTGGACAATACGTGGCATTATGTGTTATTTATTTTTTATTTTACTATACTAAGGTAATTGTGATGCTATGAGCTTGAATTTTCAACTTGCGACTAACCTTTTTTTATTTTATTTTCGCATTTTTTTGAATCAATTAGGTCCGCTACTGTGACTTGAATTGGTGTAGTGTAACACAGTGAAGAAAAAATTCAGATATCATTCTAAAGATTAAATTGGTTTAACTCGACTAAATTTGTTCTCTGGATTCAGGAGGGATTTTTTTCTGGCTAAAATATCAAACGACTTTACAACAACCGTGATATTGAAAGTGTTGAGCATCGCGAATATGCAGATGAAATATCATTGATTAACTTTGATTGTCAGTTTATTCGTGTGAATTCGTAATAATTTCGCATATTACACATAGGTCTGAGTTTTAATATGTTTATACTTGTTGAATGTAAAATAATTACAGACTACGAATTCCTAAGAGTCAAACAGCGAGTATCAGTAAGAATTTCACAGGTCGATACCCAGATTCTTTCGGAGGTGTGCTGGTAACCGCTGCCACTGCCAGGATTGCTTCGTAGGAAGCACGGGGTACCTACCAATGAATGGAGGATGGAATTGGTCTCAACACCGAAACGTAAGAGCGTAGAAATATTTGCGACAATTGCTTAAGGTGTGTGGTATGAACAGCACTCGCAAGTTGACTCGACGAAATAGAAATTCCAAGGAATGTGGAATAGGACTGAGGATCCAGTATATTGGATTCCAAGATTTGTTGTTAAAAATTAATACTTTACAACACCACAGGGTTACGGTATGAATGAAAATGTGGAAAATATAATTTATAAAAGTAATAGAGTATATCAAATGTAAGGCTCACGGATGATGTTCTTAAGCATGTATAAGTCCGACTTCGTTTTAAACAGCTCCAGTTAATGAGAGTCCACCACATGTTATGGTAGTGAATTCCAAAGAAATATAGCACGTACTGCCTTTGTATATCGGAGTGATTAATCCACTTTTCCAGTAAGGCGGAACGTTACTATAACCCAGTGACAGGTTGAACAGATCACAAAGTGGTGAGAATAAAGAATGGACCTATTGTTTTAGGAGGATATTTGTTATTTCATCAGCGCATGCCGATTTTTATATGTAAACCGAGTACTATCACAAGGATACTCTTGGATTTCACAGCAATTTCGTGCATTGTGTTAATTTGTGATCGGAATGCAGGTATATCGTAGCATAAACTCTCGTTAGGGTAGAACACTCTAGAGTAAAATTGAGCGAGTATGTTGGCGGCTTCGAGAGCTGTGGATGTAGTTCTAGTCGTAGTAAGTGAAGCGGTAATACCTGGATTTACCCTGGCCCTACTGTTCACGATCTGGAAGAGTAGCTTCTGGTTTCGTTCAATTTTATCCATCAGATTGATTTGATACTATTCCTAATCCGCATGGACAAGTTTAAGATTCAAGATTCAAGAATTTATGGTCACAAAAACACATAGCTTCACAATTACCATATCATAGTAAATATGCGTTCAATAAGAGGTATAAAAAATTATACGATGTCACTGGAGTCAAGTAATATGCTTACCCAGAGTCAATACACAGGCATCGTCAAATCGTTATGTAACAAATAAGTGTCCAAGGTTCGAGTGAATGTTTGGATACAGGGAGAGGTGATAATTGCTTCGGGAAGGGCATTCCACAGGAAACAGACACGTACCGAATAGAAATATCGGCGACAATTAGTACGGGAATGGGGAATTTTTCGTGCCGCTGAGTAGCTATGTGTAATTCCTGATTCACGGTATTTGAACAAATGTTTGAGTGGATGATCTGGAGTATTCAATATTTTGTAAGTAATGATAACGTCACTTCGAAGTCTACGTTGAAGGGGAGTGGGGAGCTTTAGCTTTTTAACCTTTCCTCGTATGTAAGGTCTCGAAAACCACACACGAGTTTAGTTGCACGATGATATATCCTGTCAAGCAAGAATATATCTTTTTCATCCACGGAGTCCATGCTTGCGATGCATGTTCTATTGTGGGAATTAAGTAGGTCTTCATGATACTTGGCAACGTTACAGGCGTAAAGGTTCTGAAGATCCATCGAAGCATACCTAGAAGCTTTGAAGCACGCTTGTAAATGACCTCACAATGCACGCTGTTCTTTAGGCTGCCACATATCCAGACTCCAAGATCCTTCTCCGATTCGGTCCAGCTCAAAATCGTCTGCCCAAGGTGATATTCGTACTGAAAGGGCTTACTGATTTGCAGTAACTTGCATTTTTGAAAATTGAACGGCAGTTTATTTCTAACTGACCATTCGTGTAATGCATCTAAATCACTTTGCAGTTTTACGCAGTCTGCAGTTGATTTTATTCGCATCCAAAGTTTAACATCATCCGCAAAAAGAACTACCTTGCATGAGAGCGTCTCAGGTAAATCATTGATGTAAACTAAGAAGAGCACTGGACCGAGAACGGAACCTTGCGGTACACCACTAGAGGTATTAATGGCTCGTAATTGTACCCCGTTAACTCGAACGGTTGCCTTGCGCCCATTGAGGTAGCTTTCGAACCATACGAGTAGCTGCCCGTCAATACCAATCTGTTTCAGCTTTTGTAGCAACAGAAAGTGATCAACTCTGTCGAAAGCTTTCGACATATCCAGATAGCACGCGTGCACACTGTCTCCTGCGTCAACCGTTTGGGTCCAATCGTTTAATACCGTCAGCAAGTTTGTCAAGCATGAGCGAGCTTTACGAAACCCATGCTGGGCGACAGATAGTATATTTTGTGATTCCAAGTGATGAAATATATTTTCCGTCACTATGCGCTCCATGACTTTGGATATCACGGGTTTAGTAAATTTCTTCCTCAAAAAACGGTGGGATTCCCAGGATTCATGCTTTGCCTGCAGTGTTTGGCTTCTCTGCGCACAGTTTCTCACCTTTATCCATTTCCGTGATCGACTCCGGATCACGAATTTGAATCACTTTTTCAATGTTTGGAAACATATATGAAGTAGAGTTCTATTTTTACGTAGAGTTTCTCATGTATCGATGACCAGCATTGTTGGACATCAGAGTTAATCGGTACACTGTCGGTGACTTTTTGAAGTGCATTGATAATGCTACCGTATCGATAATTCTTATCAATTTCTGAGCATCACTAGCTCTTTTCGCTTCAGATATATAGTTGAAAACAATGACTACATGATCACTCTTTCCAAGTGGTGCTTCATAGCGTATATCTCCAATGACATCTTCCTCGCTCGTCAGAACAAGATTGAGTATGGACGATGTGTTTTTGCCTCTGAAGCGTGTGCTGCATGATATATGGTTAAATAAAGAAATTTCGTTAAACATTTTGTAGAAAAAATGATCAAGAGAATTCACCGTTGGAATCTCGCTTCTAAGTAACTTCAGGAGATTAAAGTCACACAGGATCAGGTCATTGTTTTGATAACTGGAAACAACTAGCTGAGTTTTCTCAAGTAAACTGGCATTGTATGTTTCGTCTACTGACGGAGGTCGGTAAATCACAACAACAACACCTTTTTTACCTGTGGTTAATTTAAGTGAACACCAAAGTGTATCTTCCATTATCAAATCGTTTTCCGTGTTTTCTCTGAACGTGAGGTGTTGATCATAGTAAATAGCAACACATCCTCCATACGATACGGCCCATCGATATATATTCTGGCAGTGCACTGTGCTCTTCAAGTTTCCGCTAATCCACACACCAAGATCTTTTTCTAACGAGCTCCATGCTAGGTTTTCAGTTCCCAATCGATATGCCCAAGGAGAATACATGCCAAGATGGAGCATCTTACATTTCGGTATGTTGAATGACATGTCATTCATGGCCGCCAAATTCGACACGCTGTCCAAATCCATTTGTAGTTTCTCACAATCCTCTGCAGAACTTATTGGCGTCCAAATTTTCATATAATCCGCGAACATGACCATTTTGGACGATATGAGGCGGGTTAAATCGTTTACGTACAACAGAAAGCGGAGCGCGCCTAGCACAGATCCTTGTGGGACTCCACTGGTGGTTTTGAACGTTTGGGATAGCACTTAGTTAACTTTAACTCGGGAGTCGCGATCTGACAGATAGTCACACAACCATGAGAGGAGTGGATCACATATTCCTAAACGCATCAGATTTTGAAGAAGCAACTGACGATTGACTCTGTCAAAAGCTTTCGAAATGTCTAGGTAACAGACGTGGATGCAAGAACGTCTATCCAACACATCCATGCAGTCATCTAACGCCATGAGAAGATTTGTGAGACAAGATCGGTGAGATCGAAATCCATGCTGCGCTGGCGAAAACAAATTTTGCGGTTCAAAGTGTGCAACCCTTCCTTTGGAGACTATACGTTCCATGGCCTTAGCAATAACATGTAAAAGTGTGACGGGACGATAATTTGCAGTGTCCGATCGGCAGCCGCCTTGGAACATAGATGTTATCACGCCGGACGTCCAATCTTTCGGTACAACTCCTTAAATCAACGAATAGTTAAACACTCTGGAAAGCGGTTCACAATGCTGACGATGACAGAACCCGAGCACATCCAGTGTGATGACATCCGCTCCTGGGGATTTTCTTACATTTAGTTTGAGTAAATGACTTGCGACAATCACTGGATTTATCGAAATATCGCACAATGTTTCGATTCCTGTTTCGATTAAATACTCAGAACGTTCCACTAATACCTTTGGCACGAACACTTTAGAGTAGTAAATTGGCAGAGCATTTGCCTATTTCCAACGCTCTTTCAGTGAGTTTTTCACCATTCTGGATGTGAAAAATACCTGGTTTGACTTTTGATTTCGCATTCCTGATTTTATATAGTAACTTAGTGCTTCGAAGCTCACTGAATTTGATCTTACTGTTTCCATCAGATGACGACAAACAGCCAGAAACCGTTTGGGGTATGCGAGGGATGGGAATGTGAGCACCACAATATAAACATATGGATAGTTCACATACCTTAGACACTCATCAAAGTCCCATCACAGGTCATATGCAGGTGTAAATAGCAAAAATTACGTTTAACAGAAGTGCTATCAGTGCTTACCGGGTCCAGGCGCTTGGCGCAGAGGTCAACTTGGTTCCATGTCGCTGTCGGAACAACAATCTTCTCGGACACAGCTTGATCGATCGATTTTTTTGCCTGTGTTGGATCTCATGACGCGGTTACACAGGTTAGTAGCCTGAATTTGACCGGTCGGTTGAGAGATGGGCGTTTGGTCGTCTGGTCGATAGAGCTGCCTTAAGCCTGGACAGCATTGCCGGATGCTGTACAATAAAGCTGGCCGTATCTTGAGTCTTCTCATAAGAATATTCCGGATTTTTACGCCCGAAACCCTATCCCGTTGTTATTAACACTTATATACGTCCGGTTATGAAATATTCCATCCAAGCATGGACACCATGGCTAAGGAAGGATATCGAACTCCTCGACAGGAATTATCATCATCCTACAAAGTTGGTCTCCCGGTACAGAAATTTGCCTTTCACAGAACGAATGTTAAAACTGAACCTACACGGCGGATACGTAGTGACCTTATGTTGACCTTCAAAGTCCTGCATTCTGTAAACCATCCCCTTAAACACTTGCTAAAACCCAATGACCTTACTCGAACACGAACACATTCAAAGGCTTTAAGCATTCCGCATTCTCGATTGGATATACGTCGTAATTTTTTCTCAGTAAGAATTTGTTTCACTTGGAACTTGACTGAAGAAATCACACGATCAGAATCTGTTGATGTTTTCGCTTCCAAACTCGATGAGTTTATGACGAACCATGCGGTATGCGAGTGTCCCTATTGATTTTTGAGATATTTTATATTTTTTTATATTTCATATACCTTGTCATCCTATGGTTATTGTTAAGCTTACTGCTTTTTCTACTATAA
>JACCGJ010014761.1:0-26233 GCA_013407085.1 Atriophallophorus winterbourni
AGCATGGCGGGGAGATCGTTAAATTGGTGAACCTCATACAACAGGGAAAATTCTGGGAGACTGTAAATCTGAAAAAAACGTGAATCGATGTTTGTTTCTTAACAATAGTGGCACGAAACGTACGAGAAACATTGTGGGCAAACATACGAACACATATCCAGCAATTTAGCAATACCGAGAGACAAACGTTATCACATGTTTCGTTCAGCTTATTACCTACAAAGACAAACATGGATTCGCATCTCGGGGACCTGTGAATGCTGAGGATGAGAGCAACATGATATAAGGAGTACATGCTATTTACACCATCCACAGAACTATGGCGCCTGGTGCAGGGTAAAAAAGGTGCATAGCAGTGCACTCTACGACGTACACACATTTAGGAGCTTGAGCTTTCTAATGCATGTGCACTTCAATAAACACGGAGTTGACACAAGAGTAGATTACTATGGACACCATCGGCTCACGATGGGAACGCCAGGCACACAAAAGCTGCGTGAGCGTGTGTGAAATTGATTGGTCAAAGTTATTGAACTGTATACTGAAACACGTTGGAGTTTCATTGGCACTCAAAATTTAATTTCTGGTATCTGTCGAGGCCTGGGTAACCTGACTTTATCTCAGCCCACGTGCAGTCAAGGTTTGTGCGGCAATTTTCCTGCATGGCTCTCTTTGTGATATGCCTTAAAAAATCGCGTTCAGTGGCGGTCTCTTTGTAGACATATTCTTGGAGTGCATGATTAATCTCGTCTGTCTGTTGCGCATGATTAATCTGTTGTTGTTGCCCGTTGTTGTAGCATTTTTACCATGTCATGGTTGTATAGCAGTCAAGCCCTCGACACGTGTTACGGGCGTAATGCGGTCCACGATAATGATGATGACTTTCCCTCGATCAGGCTTGCGATTTCATATACAGACTCGTGATTTAGACGCGCAAAATTGGGGTAAATAAGGTGGCAATGAGGGTGAAGAAACGATGTATTAATAATCACACAGTTAAATGCGCAACAAACTTACCTCCAAAACGCCATTCGTGAAAAGGATGAAGGCAAAATATTTCGATTTATCCGACAAATCTTCGTTGATCAGACTGTAAGAAAATAAAGGAGCAGTCACAGGCATACAAGTAACAGAAAATCGGTGCCGCCATTCGGATTTAACGAACAACTCACGGTGTATCTTCTTCGGATTGCATATCGCATGGTTCTCGAACGAACAAGGGTGGGCCCATGAGCGTCTCCTGCTTGCAGCGATCAATAATTTGGCCATAAATCAGTAAATCTTCCTCATCGACGTTGGAAAATGCTTGTTTTGGGAGGCTACGTACAGAGAGAGAGGTTTCGCATTGGGATAATGATCAAATATGGCAAATATTTTTCAATAAAAAAGCGGCAGCACTAAAGGAAGGTCTTGGGAAATACTAACACCACAGAAGCAAAATATTTATATAGAAAATAACTTATGAAACAGGAACGAGATGTGAAAACTGCTGACAGAAAGCGGCGCAATCCAAAGGGGTTCACAGCTTTGGTATACATGTAGACAGCACGAAGCAAGCAAATCAGTGTGGTGTAGATGGCAATTTATGTTGATTGCCATGAAATCACTGAGAAGCATTTCGTTCGGACTTTCTTATCGCTGACAACGATTCTGTGGACAGGTCGAAGACACAAAAAAACGACATGCATCCACAATACACAGACGATATATTGGAAAATTAGAACCACGAGCCAGAGTTTTGACAAAGTGCGCCCGACCGATAGATTGTACAGGAGAAATGTCTAGCTGAACGCCATACTCGAGTAGGCTACAATGCGGACAATTTGTCTTCTAGTTTAACGTGACACATTGCGGGGAACCGTGCAGACAACTGAGAACGCTTACTCAATGTGTATTCATCAATTCACCTGCTGCTGTGGAGAAGCTGTACGACGCAGAAACTGACCAATCGAATGTCTGAACATCATCCAAGTTTTCCAAGCAAAAATTGTTCTAAAAATGTGAATAGCTCAGTTGATTGGCACGAGCCATCGATTAAAGCCTAAAGAAGCGCTTTCAGTTGGTTATACGGTTCCTTGCAACGTGTCACGAAGAGATGGCTGAAACATCTTGCGAACAACTAAGGCTGAAACACGCTGGAGCCTCACTGCCATTCCCCCTTTTTTCTATCTGTCTAGGCCCGGGCAACCTGACAGTATCTTCGCCCACGTGCAGTCTCTGATTGTGCGGCACTTTGCCTGGATCAGGCTTGTGTTTCCATACCATACCATAATGCGATTACAATAAAAATCTTCGGAACAAACGTATGTGTCCAACAACCAATAGTTCGTGATGTTTCATTGCCTAGGTCAACATCTATATCGATCAAACCATTACAAGCAATAACACGTGAATTAGATGTTTGTTTAATGCTTGATGTTGAACGGATCCATTTCTATTTACTTAAACTTGTATTGCTTGTATCGCTCTATCCTAGTGTTTTGTTGACAAAAATAGGAATTTTAGTCCAATATGCCTGCAAAGTTTGAACTATGAAAGACATAGCGTAACGACAGAATTATTCGCACAAAAGCTTACTCGTTCATTTGCGAGAAAGCGGCTGCGTCCGCGGTTGGAAAGAAAATGTTTTTCTGGTACGGAGACTCATTGGTCCCTGGCGTGTGGTCCACATTGTGCTGTGTCGCAGCGCCATCTGTAGGCGGAGACGTATGATGCAGCCAGAGCCAACGAGCAAGTTCGCCCGCGCGGTCATGATATAGACAGAAAGATAACGGAGCCGATACCTGAACGAATTGATCAGGTAAAGTGAGCAAAATAGTTGTTCACAAGTCAGTAGAATAAATTGTAACAATTGGTCAGCTAAAACGAATTTAATTTGAAAGCATCATGGGATAGGATAAGGGATGAGATAATTTGTCGAGTGGATTAAAGCAAAATCACGTTCCTTTTTATAACTTTTATTACGTAGTCTGCCCAGGCTTCAGGACACTCAACAATAATCACGGTACCTCCCACGCTTCACACTCCCTTGTCGATTGCGCCACTTTTCATCCTTGAGGCCAACTTTACCAACGCTAATTACGTTCAACCACGAATCACACAACACACAAGAAAGCCAATTGGCCAAACGGGTTTATTACGTGTATGACGAAGAATGGTATGAAAGCACAAGCCTGATCCAGGCCAAGTGCCGCACAGTCAGAGGTGAAGAATAAAACCCAAGACTATCTTAACCAAAGTTATACAGGTATGCCATTGTTACATAGGGTTCGTGCAATGGTGATTCCTTATCAAGCACTCAAGGCGCTTATGGATGACCAAAGTAATGTGTTGCTCACATCCCCATCCCTTACACAACACTACCGGTTTCTGGATGTTTGCCGTCGTCAGGTGGAGACAGTAAGATCACGTTCAGTGAGCCTTGAAACAGTGGTAAAGTGGTAAACAAAGTTATACTTGTATGCCACTGTTACATAGGGTTTGTGCAATGGTGATTCCTTATCAAGCACTCAATGCGCTTATGGATGACGAAAGTAATGTGTTGCTCACATCCCCATCCCTTACACAACACTACCGGTTTCTGGCTGTTTGCCGTCGTCAGGTGGAGACAGTAAGATCACGTTCAGTGAGCCATGAAACATTGGTAAAGTGGTAAACAAAGTTATACTTGTATGCCACTGTTATATAGGGTTCTTACAAAGAACCAAGATGTTCAAATACAGAATCACAAAGTGATTCCTGGCCAAGCGCTCGAGGAGCATATAAAAGACCAAAGTAATGTGTTGCTCACATCCCCATCCCTTACACACCACTACCGGTTTCTGGCTGTTCGCCTTCATCAGGTGGAGATAGTAAGGTCAGGTAAGCGATGAGGATCTGAGCACCACAATACATTGGTCATTTATAAGCGCATCGAGCGCTTGGTCAGGAACCGTGGTTTTTTGCAAGAACCCTCTATAACAGTGGCATACAAGTATAACTTTGTTTACCACTTTACCACTGTCTCAAGGCTCATGGAACCTGATGAAGGCAAACAGCCAGAAACCGCTAATGGTGTGTAAGGCATGGGAACGTGAGCCTCTTATGTATACAAATCTCGTTATCAAAACACGGACCAGAACAAGTCTGTCCAGGCTGTCACTTCGAGCTTATTTGTCAATCGATTTCGTGCCAGGCGTGGAGCGTTTCGATCGATCTTGACGAATGGCATATGAATCGATGGCTGCTGACGTTGTCGAAATTCTCATGCTTCCGAGGATGTGGTCGCTCGAACCCTTATCATGCAATACGTACGAAACTTGAATTTTAACGGGTTCGAGATTGTCGTTGTCGGTCGTTTCGGGGCTTACCGGTCTTGTGTTATGACAGCGAGTGAAGTGCTGCATATCCCACGAAAGCTGAAGATTAGCAATCATCGCTAACGCACTCCACACCGCCATATTATGATGTGAAGATGAAATGAAATGAATGATGCTCAAGGCATAGTAAACCAACCGAAATCACGCGTTCGAAAGCATGCAGTTAATGATGTCGCGACCGAGGGCCACTTGCGCTGATACACTCAGTCAATGTCGTGCGAGATTGATTGAATTCGTAAATGTGGTTTGACACTGTCCGGTCTTAACAGTCGCTTCACCTATGCAATTACTATATTGCCGGAAGCAAAATATTAAGAAAATTCACTCGTGCACATTATGTAATGTTCATGAAAACTGAGATGTTTGGTAAAAAAAGTTATACTTGAATGCCATTGTTACATAGGGTTCGTATCTGTCTAGGCCTGGGCAACCTGACAGTATCTTAGCCCACGTGCAGTCTCTGACTGTGCGGCACTTTGCCTGGATTAGGTTTGTGCTTTCATACATACATATACAACGAACCACGATGGTAGTGGTGTGCAAGTGCGGGGGATGTGAGCAACACATTACTTTGAGATGCTTGGTCATTTGCTGGTGTCTGAGAAGCGCTTTGCTTTACAGAGAGTCATGCTGGCAATGACAACTTGTTTTACAGCGAGATGTCCAAGACCTTCAACATAAAATCATCAGAATAAAAAATGACACAACCCAAATATTTGTTTGAAGAAATCATGCACAATAACGAGAGAATACATCGAAATGATAGCATTGCACCAGTAACAAGTACGAAGTGTTTAACTGCCAAACAATAATGCCACAGTAAACATTAGAGACAGACACACTGGGGTGCACACACCTCCAAAAAAATGCATTTAAGCAAGTGCCGTGAACGAGTAGAGCGACATCAGCATGGCAGCTTCCTTTCGGCTTTTACTGTCAAGTTTCATAACAAGCTTTACTAGCCACCTCACTTGACAACAGACAAGATCTCTCGGAGCCAACCTGAAAGATGGGTCGCATCAGCTGCTGTTAGTTTAACAGTCGAAGCCTTCATGTGTTTGAGCAAAGTCAGATGACGGTCACCTATCAACAACGCCATTCCGAGTTAGGCGTGGCAAACAGAACCGTGTGAGGAAAACGATGATTTCCCATTCGCAATACGTGTCCTAACCAGCAAAGTCTTTGCACCTTATCTTGTTTTTCAATGTCTGCGTCGCTACTAAAGATTCTATTACGGTAATTGCGATATGTATCCGATGGTGCCAAGTGACTCCAGCGATGGTGTGAGACAGCGATTGTCGAAGATCTGCAGACGACTTATTTCTTCCTTTCTCATAGTCCTGGTTCTACATCCGTACAGTAAAACCGAGCGTACTGTATCCTTTTAGACTCTACCCTTGAGTTTTAGAGATAAACCTGTTTGACGGGACAGATGACTCAATATACGAAAAACTACAGTGGCGCTGGACTTGCGAGCTGAGATCTCATTATTTAAACAAGCGTGGTAGTAATGCAATCACCCAAATAGGTAAAACAGTCTATCATCGCAAGTTCCTCATTATAGAGGCTTGGCGCAGTTTCGCGCGAATCAAGAACACAGCTTAAAGAGGGACATTGGAGAGCTAATAAAAAAAGACGGGTGACATTTAAGGAGGCCGCACTAACAATTCAAAATTAATAAATCGGGAAAGAAATAACAGAGTCATAAACTGGACGCGGAATGAGATAATGCCAGATTGGCTACACTGTTATATACCACCAGAGTAGAACCCAAGTAATAATTACCCAAAATGTTTAACACTGAAACACCTTTATGTTATTAGTCACAATTGACTAACTAAACCCAACACTTCGCGTAGCAAGAACAAAGACAGGCCGTTCAGACAAAGAGTCTTAGCGTCTCTGACCAAAAAGCCATCAAGTTGCGGTTCGTGTGTATTTATACACTGAATCATTATGGCCGATAAAATGGACCAATCAGAATCGAGAATCATAAATAATAAGTTATAACGAGTTTTTGAGGAAAATAATAACAGTTACTCACCACCTCCCCTTTTGAGATTCGCAAAAGCGGGACAAGCGAAACACATTATGGCCGACAAAATCGACCAATCAGAATCGAGAATCATGAATTATAAGTTAGAATGAGTTTTTGAGGAAAATAATAATATTTCCTCCACACACACCAAAACATTAATCTACACAAGGGGTGATACCACCAAACGAGCTCCAGAATGCACAAGCACTGTTTAACAACGCTAACGGATTCGAAATCAGTCAGTGCTAAACGTTATAGAGCATCATCACTGACATACCTGACCAACTTTGGGCCGGAAAAATTCGAAGTGTGTGGTGTGCGTGAATGGGGTGGTGCAGGACGATTGGCTATTCTTTTCCGGGCTAAGTAATTCCCGTGCCGCATGCAGATCGAGAAACGACGGTTTTTTGTGCGGGTATCGAGTTCCCGTGGGAGAGGATTCCGGTGCGGGAGGGGGGCGTAAGCGTAGGAGGAACAATTCATCGTCCTCGGTGCACAAAAGAACATAGGGGTCTGCGCAACTTGCCAAGTGGATACGCCATTCGCGTGAGACCTGAATGAATTCGATAAGCTTCGGACCATCCAAGAGACGAAGAGACGTCGGAGAAACCTGGTGCAAACAAGAAAAAGTGTCTAATTTTCCAAAAGCAAGCGAGATGCATAATGTAGCAAAGAAATACGCAAGCAAGATTATCGAAGACGTCGTTATATTAAATAAAAATTTGAGCTTCAAATGCGGCGAAATAGGTGTAGATATTAGTTCAAAATGCTAGTACATGAGTATCTTAGATAACACAATCGGCAAAGCTCATTTGCATGCATTTCAGACCAAACAAACCCCATGGCCGGTTTCGTGCTGTTTGAACTCATCAGGTAGGGACAGTAGGATCAAGATCTGCATGCGCTCGTTTCCTATCCGGTGATAAATGCAACCACAATGTTTACCTTGTTGTAAATCCAGAATTTTCAACGTTTGGATTACTCGCTCAGGCCAGTTTTTTCGACAAATTTTGAACAAATTCTAAACTCTTTTCATTTTAGTCGCAGGTAAATTCATTCGAGTAGATGCTCATTACCTATGGAAACTTTAACTTACTTTGCTTTACTTTGTGCGACTATCTCCTCTTGGAGGATGAGTCGGCTTCAATGAAGAGTCTTGGCAATTTTGAGACAAAGCGGCGTCCCCAGCACCACTCGGCGTTTGTTCGAGTCAGCTTATCTAGCCTTTGCACAACCAAGTGCGACCTGCAAGGCAGCAGGCAGTTGCCAGTAAGAGGTGGTGCATCTAAAAGACTCTGTTCCAAATTTTTCCTCAGGGTTTTCTCCCGAAGCGTTTCCCGCGATCGGGTATCCCGCAAGGCTGCGGAGGTTGAAAATCAGGGTTTTCCTCCCCTTAGATGAAATGCCTTGCCAGGCTAACGAGCTCCATCTGCCCGAAGCAAGCTGGTTTTAAGGCGCCAGTCACTCGCGATCACCCCTTCTCCTGTTGGTAGAAGCAGTTTCACCGGGCTTGGGAAGCCACTCGTGCCGGCCAGAAGCTGGACTTGGTTGTCAGAGGCTATTTGAGACGCGTGCCATATGAGCATTTTATAAACAGTGGGAGATTATTCCCACTGCCACCCCCGGCTATGACAACCTTTAACTACACACGACTGACCGTGTTGGTGTATACCGAATCGGATTATGGAGATATAAGTGTAACAAAAACAAAGTCTCTGACACACTTACGTTTGAAATTAGGAACGGCGCCTAGGTCATATAGAGTGAACGCGATGTTCCTGAAAGCCTGTGCACAACATGGAGTTCGAACAATATCTTCAAAACGGATGTCTTTTATCATTTACTAGTTGGACAACAGTTCGTACCAGTCCATGGGAACAATTCAGTACAGAATGCTATATTCACGGGTTTTTAAAACCATGAAAAGCATAGTTCATGATGATTAGTACAACATATACTTGCCGTAGTCAATGATTAACAGAGCGAAATGTCTAACGTGCAGTTTTCTATTTTCATTCTCATATCTATCTAGGCTTGGGTAACCTGACGGTATCGTAGCCACACGTGAAGTCGATGACTGTGCGGCACTTCACCTGAATCAAGCTTGTGATTTCATGCATACAATGTGCGGTTTTACGCCAGCTTAACAACAATTACTAGCGATAATGAATGTTCGAAAACGCTTCGTTTTAAACGGGGGCAGCAGAACGGAGAATGGTAAACCTATACGGTTCTCTGCCTGTATCAGGTGTGTAAGTGCAGGTGATGCAAGTATCTCACCTAAAATTATCTAGATGAACTCAAGACTTGATAAGAAAACGCTTACTCCTGAAAACTGAAAGTAGTCTGAGTTTAGTAAGAGTTGTGCCGAACAGTATAAAATGTTCACAAAACCTGATGTGGCTTCGATCAGCTCACAGTGTTGTAACTCCACTTGTGACCCCAATACTTTCAAGCATTCGATCTCAACTTACATTCAATGGCCGGCTTGGTGCTAACTGTAGTCACTGTGGTATCAAAATAATGAAAGGGTGGTAAACAAGAATTAAAATAGAAATCGCCATAGATGGATTCACAGCAATAGCACATTCATGAATACCACCACTGTTCATTTCATCCAATAAAACAAATTCTTCACACGATAAATCTCGAACGGAAAGAAATCGTACGCCACCCACCTGAAGAATATACGGGTAATCGTATCCAACCTGAAGTGGTTTGGAAGGCATATCGGAATTGGAAGGGCCGCCTGGACTTTCAGAAAGGGTCGAAACTTTTTTCTGTGTTATGTAATCACGGCCTAAATTTACAGCGGTCACAGTCATTTCGGTGGTATTAAATCCACTGGCCTCAAGTTCGACTATCTCGTGACCGACTTCCAGGATCTAAACAAATAAACATTCGATTTCAAAAAGGTCAATTTTAAAGAGATAAGGAAACAATAGGATACCATTGTTGAATCTTCTCTGGTCAGGAGCAGATAGCTGTGAACTGGCTCGGTTACGGACGACGACGTGTCTACTTGCGGAGATTCCGGTGCGGTAGAATATGTGTGCTCGTCTGGCAGAGCAGCTCCCTCTGTTTCGTCGGCGATACGATCGTCGGGAAGATTAGTGGCTATAAAATTTAATGCAGAATGACATTTAAGTATTTTGATCCGCAAACAAACTCCAAAGTATCGATAGCACGTAGTGTTACAAAATTGCCATGCATTTACCACAAAAATCAACGTGAGAGAAAGGACATGAAGAGCAACGCCGTCTGAATAGAATCTGGGGCAGACGAGACTAGTACCTACGTCGATAAATAGCCTACTTTGCGAACAGGCGAAACGAGCATTCACAAGTGAACATCTTTTAATTGAAACTATGCATGACAAGCATACAAAAGCAAGCTAATAGGGCAGTGTTACCACATATGCAAATATCAAACTAATAACGTAATAGCTAATTGTTTGGGTCGCGAATTCTTAATTCCATAATCTCAGCCGCATAAAGTGTCAAATACCATACAGCCAAATGTCATGATCCGCCACTTTACAAAGACTTTGTTTCTGGGGGTCTATACGTGTAAGACGGCTACGATGAACCACTGAACTTTCCGGTAAGAATAGTTTCAAGAGAAATAATTAGGCTATCACGCTTGTTAAGATTCGAGTGGGATTACAGAATGAACATAACGGATGATACTCCAAGGTACAAAGAGTACAATTATAAATACGCGTTCAACGTTAGACATTTCAAAGATCAAATGCACGCAAGAGAATCACACGCAGGATATGATTCAATCATTTACAGAGGAGTGTACGGATCGGAGGATTGGGAGGATGGGTTGCAGTGTCAGTGTGATTATCCGATCTGTCTAGGTTGAGCCAAATTAACGGCAGCTCACCCCAAGTGCGGCCTTTTAGTGTGCAACATTTTGCTGGGCTTTAGGTTTTTGATCTTGCACATTCATCATCATCAGAGACAGCATTACACCGGAGGCATGAACCGAATGCCTAACTGCCACACAAACATGAAAAAGTAAAAACCTAAAAGATGGGGAAGGATCGGAGTTAAATAGCTACCGATCGCACAGAAGAGTAAGCACAAACAAACTGAAATGGGGTGCCTAAGTCCATACATCGAACCAATTCAATGTATGATGACACAAGATTGAAGCCAGGTAAGATGCCGTACAGTCTGAGATATAGTGCGAAATATTCGAGTAGTCACAAGTGGCTTCTCTCGGAAAAAATCGGTAAAAACTAACCTTCAGGATCGTCACGGGATTTCTTGGGTGCGGGCTCATCTGGTTGCTCGCATTCGTTCGATTCAACGTCCTCTAATTCGGTTTCCTTTGTAATCTCTTCGACTGGCTTGCAAGCATCCGATTCTTTTTCATCAGAGGCATCCTGATTTAATTTTTTAGTTTCCCCGGATGTATTGGAACTGGCAACTGGGGGACCATAGAGAGACCAAAGGCTCACATATTCAGGTAACTCGAAAGCAGTCAGGCCCCGTGGTCTGACGCTGGTATGTAATAGTAAAATCCCGCTAGTGCGCGGATCGTCTTTGTCTACCAGTTTATTATCGCCTGATCTAGGAACGCAAGCAATCAGCTCCACATGCTGCATGTCGGCTTGCGCAGCGCTCAAGGTTTCATCCGACGGATCTGTGTTTCCCGGAGCTAAACAGGGTACTTCTCCAGCGGTTAGAGTGCCCATTGGCCCGAAGTTGCGAATGCGATCCAAAGGCTATGGACGGAAACGCATTCCAATCATATACACACATATAGAGGAAAAGTGTTAGACGCGAATAGATTTACTCAATTAAATAGATAGAAATGTAGATAGATAGAGAGACAGGCGAGCAGCCAGATAGGAGAGACAGACAAACAAACAGACAGACAGATAGATAGATAGATAGATAGATAGATAGATAGATAGATAGATAGATAGATAGATAGATAGATAGATAGATAGATAGATAGATAGATGGTATGAAAGCACAAGCCCGATCCAGGCAAAGTGCTGCACAGTCAAAGACTGTACGTGTGCTAAGATACTGTCAGGTTGCCCAGCCCTAGATAGATATGAGGGGGGGAATAGAAATGGTAGTGAGATACCAGCGTGTTTTAGCATGCAGCTCACTACCGTTGGCCAATCAATTTAGCACGATGTTAGCCGCACAGCATAGAAATGCTGCACGATTGCACATTCGTGCACGAGATAGATAGATAGATAGATAGATAGATAGATAGATAGATAGATAGATAGATAGATAGATAGATCAATATCTATAACATAAAAAGTAACGTGAAATTAGCAATGGTAGTCACGTACTTTGAACGAATACGTTAGAAGTTCCCGGTGCGTTTCAGAAGACGGATTCGAAATGCATTCACCGTAGAGTTCAACATCAATCTCATCAATAGCGTGAGCAACCTCGCAGGATTCATTCGCATTCGGCGTTTCACAAGGATCGACGTTGTTCACGGTTGGTTGCTCCACAGCGGAAGCAGCAGCTGTGTCGAGCTGAGAACGGAATGATGGAAGTATTGAGTAACGAATCATGATTTCACTTTGAAAATACACACCGTCGATGTGAAGCATAGGCGTCCCATAATATTTAAGAGCAGCTTCTTGAACTATTTCATAAAGCAGAACGTTATACATTAAACTACTTAGTTTTAAAATAAATTGTGCTGCAAACGTACTATCTATTGACGCCGTGAAAATTGCAAAGCAAAATTTACTAACAGTAACGAGATGTCGTGCCTTGTTTTAATAAGCGATCCAATTTATCCCCTTGCGATCGATTATGAAACCGGTGAGTAAAAGATCTCATCTAACGTTGTACATTTAATTGCACAATGTGAAATAGTGTAATATTTCGGTACTGCGCAGTTGATTGGGCAAAAGTTCTGAACTGAATACGGAAACACACAGGAGTCTCAGTGCCATATTCTCATTTTCTATTTTATATATCCAGAGCTGGGCAACAAGACAGTATCTTAGCACTCTCATACTCTCTGTCTGTGCGACACTTTACCGGGATCCAGGATTGTGAGTTCATGTAACACGCAGTGGCTCAGCTGGCTTACAGCAAAAAACGCAACGGACAGAGAGTTAGATTTGTAAGTTGTAAAAACTGTGTTACCTTTTCGGAATGGACCGTCGATGGTTGATCGTTCCTCGCCTCTATCGGAGTAACGTGATGTTCGGCAAATGAGTTCACAGTTTCACCGAGTGTATTCACCAAAATAGTTGACGATTCTGATTTCAACAGAACGGAATCGCATCGATAGGATCCGACGAACAAGTAAGGATCTGAAAGAGCCAACTAAAAAGGCAACCAAAATCATTATCTGTGCCATCATGGAAATCAGTTTTAGTGCATACATATATTTAAACGTGCCCTAACATAATTGCGCATTACCTATGCACGTGGAGACTAGAAGCGGCAATTGTAAGAGAAAATGATCCACGTAAAGATTGATCAGAGCAAGTGCGAAAAAATACACTTATAAATTTATCTAGTAGCCTTGCGTTAACTCTTATTAACAGTAGTAATATGGAGGTGAGAAGTGCTTAGCGACGAGTGCTAATCGCGAGCTTTCGAATGATACTCAGAACTCACCCTCCGGAACAACACAAGTACGCAAGAAGCGCCGAAAAGGTTAACGACTACAATTGCGAACTGGTAACATATCGGGTTTCGGAATGAGAGATGGGAGCATGAGAAGATGGACAGGGTCAGTCGCAACCGAACGACATGCAATTCGTCAATGTTCGTCAAACGAGCCCTGTGTGGCGAGGGCTTGAAGTGTACCGGTTGGCACTAAATCGACTGATAAAACGGATCGAACTGACAACCAAGCCAGACATGTTTGAGGATCAGTGTTGTGTCCAAGGGCGGAGTTCTGCATATCATTCGAAAGCTCGTGATTAGCACTCTGATCGCTAATGTACCTCGCACCTGCACAATAAGTGTACCGATGAACTACTTGTAAACAGTCAGCGTATGCACGAACCGAAAGTTTCAAGCAGGTAGTAAAACATACATCCGGGACCGAATATAAGAAGCATGTGGCGGAATTGGCCCTAAAGGAAACAGGGGTAACAAAAATGTAAACATAAAATCATTTCGGCATGAAGCAGTTTTTGAAATTCATTCACACACATATATATATATATCGAATCGAGTATTTCTCAATGAGAAATTTTCTCTCTTGTTCCACGTGCCAGTCTCAGGCCAACCGGCAGGGGTTTTCCTCAACACCTTTGCTACCACAATGCGTTTCGTTAATCTTAGCACTTCTTCTCATGATACGGATGTCCGATGTTTTCTTTCATGAGCTGGAAGCAATGTGCATACACACCAACATACATACACGTGTGCAGAATGAAACTGCAAGCATTGAACCAAGTAGTGCCAAGGGTAACAGATTGCATGTGATTTGATATAGAGCCAGGATACCCAGGCCTAGATATCCATCCGCTTATCCGACATTCGATATTCACAGTGAGTTACGGGATTCCCGTGTGAAGCTTCAGTCGTTGGCTTGCCTATTCTCATTATTATGAACTCGAAACGTGGGTGGCTTCAAGCGGAATTTAGCTCTTCCTGAGATTTTCGCACAATTGTGAAACCATGATATAGCTTTATTACGAAAGTCGGGGTCAATAAACGCAGCTGGTGATCAAGATCTCAAGGTCGTCTGTCACGGCTCTCAAGGTCTGAAGGACGAGTATATCGGTTGATCATTATGACCTAGTTGAGCATCTAAAATGTTCACAGCTTTAGTTGAATCACAATACATCGCAATATCAAATCCGAACTCACGCAACTAGGAATCGTGGTGTGGCCAATTTCGTGAAGTAACAGACTAGTCACAGTCTGCGTAGCTCGTTCAACCCACAACGACAACAAGTACAATTTGCCTATGCGAGAAGCGAGTAAAAACTGAGAATCCGAGGTAGGCACCACGTGACATCCATCCAATGTTAGTGGGCCACAGGAGGGAACATCTTGACCTGTATGAACGAGAAACAGTGAGCAACGATTAGTGTAGTAATATGAAGAAGAACACGTGAAAGCTTAACGGTGAGGTACTGTTGCAACGTCAAGGGCAAATCCTCATTTGCATCTAGAAATTTAGCTTCGTGACAGGACAAAGGTAACTGCAATGATATACACAGTGCGACAACGGTGACTGATTGAAATATTTTCCAATGAAATCATTGTGGTCAATCTTCAGTTAAAATCAGATCCCACAAATGAGTAGGGTCAAAGACAGAAGCTGGGAGAAAAGATCGGGTGGCCAGTCCATGACGTGGCGCGTTGGGATGAAGAAACTCACCGTAGCGCTAGGCCCAGTTGGGCGTATTCGTTTGCCTGGGTGGGTCCAAAAGCTCCACCTAATAGTTGGCTGGAAACCTTACGCGATATGGCTACAAACCGAAGTCAGTGGCGCCAGTGTATTTTATTATGTGTGTCATAATTTTTTATCCGGTATTATTTTACATAAAAAACAAAAACAAAAAAACCGCATGCAATGAAACTACAAAAACAAGCTGCTTTTTTGTGCCTTTGCTTTTGCGTATTCCACTTGCCTGCTTTCCCTTTTACACGCGCTTGCTTATCTGCTTTTACTGCTTCATATTGCTTGGCACTTTGTCTGGCTCCAGACTTGTGCTTCATGATGATGATGATGATGAGGGTCAACGAGAGGCTGCAGTCTGGAGATTTCAGCGCGTGATGCTCGATCGTTTGTCGCAGTAGGCAGAACGGCTCGACTCGGAAGCAATACGTTTGAATATATCACTCTTTGGGTTGGTGATCGATATGCCAGTATCTAGATAAACTTGACGGAAAACGTGCACGAGTGGCTCCCCGAGCCCGGCGGAACTGCTTCTATCAACAGGATAAGGGGCAAGGGCGAGTGACTGGTGCCTGAAAACCATTTTGCTTGTTAGCTTGGGGGGGCATTTCATCTAAGGGAAAGAAAACCCTGATTTTCAATCTCCGCTGACTTGCGGGATACCCGATCGCGGGAAAGGCTTCGAGAGAAAACCCTGAGAAAAATCTGGAACAGAGTCTGGTAGACGGTTAGTTGTTGTATACCACCTCTTTCTGACAAATCCTTGCTGCCTTGCAGGTCGCACTTGGTTGTGCAAAGGCTAGAGAAGCTGACTCGAACAAACGCCGAGTGGTGCTTGGGACGCCGCTTTGTACCCAAATTCCCAAGAATATTCATTGAAGCCGACTCATCCTCCAGGAGGAGATAGTCGCACACAAATACAAATACAAAATACATCACAAGCAGTATCGTACCATGTGACAGTCTATGACTGTGCGGCAGTTTGCCTGCATCAGGCTTGTGCTTTCATACATGCATACCATGTGACAGACCGCCGAAAACAAAAAAAGAGAAATCTTGCAGTGAGTGAATCATGGTTGAGTATGCGACGGCAAAACACAAGATCAGACATCAAGTTTGCTCATGTGTCATGCGCGACGACACAGCTAGTTATTAGCCGGCAAAATAAGTAGAAAACACTTGAAAGACTGTAGCACTATTTATTGCAGTCTAACATCGAGAGTCTGCTGCATAGGAAAACCACGATACTCAAATGACAAGTGTGGTAAATGTACCGATAAACTTACGCATTGGGAAATTAGTCGTCACTTGTGCATAGCAATTCAAGGGAAGCCCGTAGGATGGTCGAGTTTGTTTCATGTAAATGATGGAATTCGTTGCCAAAATGAGGATACCACCTGTACCAGAAAAAAGAGGCAAACTTGGAAAAATGGTTCCATTCGTCAGTTAATGTAATGCATTTGTGCAGAATTTGTGGGAATGTATTCATATGTATAACATATCGGTGGGTAATATAGCGGTATTCCAGCAGTATCGAAATCAAAGTGCGAATACTTAATTAGCTATTCCTCAATTATTTCTCTCACTGAGTTGCAGTAATACCAAAGTTCGAACGTCAAGCGGATAGCCACATTCTTTAAGCGAAGTTCGGAGAATTTGTTGTTTATATTTGCGACTACTCATCCGTGCCAAGCCCATAATGGAAGCACTGGACTCGAGTTTCGCCCTTATTTGAGCTCATCCCGTGCATATCCTCCGGTTCGGTTGGGACTCGAACCCCCGACCATCACAATTGTAGTCCCGCCAATTTTATTATTATTTTACACAATCATTAAAATGCAAAGTGCCACCCAACATTTGGTGTGGGCGGATACTACCGGTTGCCCAGCCGAAGTAAGGAGTTGATCTTGAGGACTCCCACCTCAAGCCTTTGGCAGAAAGCCTAACCGCAGGCAGCGGAGCGAGATTGAGGATCGCACCTATAGGGGCCGGATACGTAGGTACACAGCCATTCGCGAGGTAGAGACCAGCAGGGACTCCCGACATCATCCAACCAGTCGGGCCGGTGATCCTTGCGGATTCATACGCCTCTTCTGGTATACATGTCCGCGAGGGACAAGGAGACTGTGTTTGTCTGGCTTCTCCCCATTGACCAACCTGGTATGAGTAACTCTGAAGATGCCACGAAGAATCACCCAGTATAGCTCAATGGATCATCGAGGCACGCAGCCGCTGCACCACGTCAGGCCAGTCTCGGCGCAACGAGTCCAGTCCGGCGCAAAGGCCTGGTCTACCGTCCACCGTTTGACCGATCGCAATTATGTTATATTATGTTATGAAATCACAAGCCTGATCCAGGCAAAGTGCCGCACAGTCAGAGACTGCACGTGGGCTGAGATACTGTCAGGTTGACAGGCCCGATCGGAATTAAGCGTTTATGAACTGTTCTCCAGACTAGCACATTTGAGTAGTTTTGTTTGCCCGACCAGTTCAGAAGGAGCCAGCAACATATGTTGTGGTCGCCACATTCTTCATACAATATTGTTACAAATCACAATAATAGCAGTGCGGATATGAATCGAGAGTTACACGAGCAGAACTCATCTACTGCACAGATAACACTGTTTCGAGCAATATTGGGATGCATAGAGCCGGGATTTCACCGCTACTTTCACTTAAATCTGTCTAGGCACGGATGTGCAATCGTGCAGCACTTTCGTGCCGCGCAGCTAACGCCGTGATAAATTGAGTTGCCACCGGTAGTGAGATGCATGCGAGTACACACTGGAGTCTCACTTCTATTGCTATTTTCATTCCCCTTAACTGTCTAGGCCTGGGCAACCTGACAGTATGTTAACCCACGTGCATTCTCTGACTGGGAAGAACATGCAATCTATTATATAGATATATATATATCTATATATATATATATAATAGTCGACTGCACGTGGGCTAAGATACTGTCAGTTTGCTCAGGCCTAGAGAGATATGATAAATAAATAGAACACCTAAGTCACCAAGATAGGACAGGCACTAGTTAGATGGAAATGGCAGTAAACATATATGAAACACATCATCATCATCATCAATACAGATAGCACCGGAAGCATGTACTGAATGCTTAACTGCCCCCCAACCATGAAAAAGTAAAATCCTAAAAGATGGGGAAGGGTGGGACTTAAATAGCTAGGGATTCTTTAGAAGATTCAGTACAAACAAACAGGGATGAGGTGCCTACATCTCGAATGGAGCTTGCACCCTAACGAATCCGGATGCATGAGCATAAAGTGCACGTAGTATGTTGACATACTTTTGCGGAACGCCTTTGTACAGCAAGGTGTTAAACAGGACATTTTGATCGACTGAATCAAATGCTTCTTGGGAGTCTAAAAACATGGCTATCGTCTGCTGTCGATAAGAGTGCCGCAGTTCTAAGGTCTGTTGATGTGCAAAAATGCGGTCAACAAAGCTTCTGCCATGGCGATCCGAGGATGTTCCAACATGTTCAGCGCGGTCTTTTCTACGGCTGGGATTGACAGACAGAGTTGTTAGGATTGGGTGGGGGAGGGGAGAGGTCAGAAACAGTTTGGAGAGTAGGGCCACCGATAGCGTCGGTATCACAAACTTTACGTGGGCTGAACATTACTTGTTCGTTATAATTATAATATAATAATTAAAATACATTCGATTGTTGTGAACAAGTTCAATCAATAATCGTAATTTTATCGTGTTTTGATTTGATTTAAAAGTATTACATTAAAGATTCCTACACTGCAAATCCGCTGCAATACCAAGATGAAAAGAGACATGTTAATCATAGCGCAATCAGTGAAATTACACTGCTGACACATGCACCAGTGCAATAAGTGCTACTCCATAAACAATGTATTGTGGCGAAACCCAAAGGTATCAAGAGTTATTCCGAAAACATAACTTTAGCAAGTAACAAGCTGAAATATATCACAAGTTTCCGAACTCATATTAGATCAATGAGAAAGAGAATAACATTGGACCCAGTATCGTTTTAGGAATAGGCGACTTTACCAACGAGCCTATCAAACGAACATGAGACAAAACGCTTGCTTACCAATCGGTTGTGGAACTGAACAGATTTGACTACAATCGAAAGGTAGTGATTCCTGGAACCAAATAACTGGATTCGTCCGTTTCTGTAGATTCAACGAGAGCGCGACGATACAGCAAGTATCACGCCGAGCCGAAACCCGTCTACCGAAAGGTTCAAAATATGAGCAATGTGGCTTACCCTGCCCAGGTCCCAATCGGTTCATACAACACCAACAAAGTGGGTTCGTAATAGCCATGTAAAAACTGCATATCCAACACGTTGTTGATCTTTTCCCCGGTAGATGAACCGAGACAGGTCGTGAACGTGGATAATAAAGGGGCAGAAGCTCGTCGGTCCCACGATAATGAAGATTTGGTAGAATCGATGGGCTTTGATAGATACTTGTCACCAGCAACATACGTCTCCGAGCGCCGAAATGGTAAAACAGCAAGGTGACGGTCGTATACCAGCATCACCGCACATCGTTGAAGAGGGTCAACGCGTAAAATCGGAAGACGAGTGAATTGAATACGCCCAGCCTTGGAAAGCGAATAAAAAATTTCAGTGTCATACGAGAAAGACAAAGAGGATGTTTAAACGTGTAATATTATGACCACCAACTACCGCACCAATAAACTCGTAAGAGTCCCATTGATGATTTGAGATCAATTTTTGGTAAAAAGCTGTGGTTATGCCGGTCTGTATGATTGTGCATCATGATGAATAGGCCGCGTTATAAGGAGTGCGACCGGTATAACAGCAGAATGAGGAGTAATATCTATGAAGTAGACGAAAAGTGATTCCAGAAAAGCAGTTTGTTTTCAGTAAACCAGTGTGCACAGAAGAGAAGCCATTGTGATTTCTAAATATGGTAATATGTGAATCAGGCTGAGGAAAACTGATTACACCAGCATGATTTTCAGACAAAAGTTTGACTCTGTGCCTGTTGGTGCGTTGGCAAAATGTGGTGATAAAATAAATAGATTCAAATGCAAAACATTAAAAATAAGTAACTGACTCTGGTTTTATTCTATTGAACATATTTTATTAGATTGTGGTGAAATAACGCAATTCTCAAGATTGTATCTCAATCGAATCGATTGACAAAATACAATAATTTATTTTTTTCGAGAGGAATGACAAACTTAGTGACGATAGTAATGATATGAGCGATTGAATATATCATTATAAAATCACAATCGTGGTGGCAGGAAATGCGCTACAGCCATGGAGTACGTCTAATATATTGTCAGGTTGCCCAGGTATAGACACAAGTGGCCATTACTGTGCGTCAATTTGCATGAGTCAGGCTTGTGCTTTCAAACAAAGATACTGTGGTAGAGCCTGAGGCGGTTGAAAACAAACGTAGCTTCTGATTTTAGGAGTATCTTATCAAATAAGTGCCCGTAGAAAATACATATATGTATATACATATATGCACTAAGAAACAAATGAAAAATTGATTATTGCTGGCGGTTTAGCAGAAGTAAACATGACTAGGTGCAAACATTCGCAACCAAGTTTATATCAACAGCTTATGAAAGAAAAAAATGTACGATTTAAAATTTCCATGGATCACCAACCTTTAAATTTTCGAACTCATAGTTATGCAACGAAAGTGTCTTCAATTCATAATGGACAGCATCGAATCCTAGAACAGAAAGCTTGCGAGATAAAACGCCCAGTGAATTACCTTGGCTTCGGAAAAACTGACCAGTAAAGAGTCCAATTTGTCTCCATGAAAACGTACGGATGCGATATCAACAATGTCGTCGTAAACACAAGTTGTCGTTAGCCAGTGCAAATGCGATTCTCCGGATCCACTATAAGATGGTTGGAGCAACATTCGCTAGCTTACTTTTCCTTAACGGAGTAGAGATCAATAAAGTAATCTCTTGTGATTACGAGGTTTTTCCGTTTCGGGTCAATAAGATTGCAAAATAAACAATGGCCGACGGCGGTTGGGGGAGATATATGTTTGAAAACAGCACTAAAGGTTGTGGATTTAGTTGGGTCGATAGCCAATGTAGTTGAGGACATCTATAGTTTCGGTAAGGTATCTTCTTGACAATAAATCTAGAGAGAAAAAATAAAACTTGGTAAGACTTAAGTAAAAATGCTCCCATCCCTGGTGTCAACCGTTCTCGATTTCGCATGACTAAATGTGTAAAAATGAATGGCACTTAAATAAATAAAAGAGAAACATATGGAAAGACGAAACGAAAGTTATAAAAATAGCATGAAGACGGGTAACATAAGTGTAGAGAATCGAAATAGCAATACAGCACACGCTAACGGGATCATCCTTTTCGGGACAGCATTATACCGACAACATGTGCCGAATATCTTACTGCCACACGATGAAGAAACAATAAAACTCCAAAAATGCGGAATCGCGGTATTCAAACAGCTACAGAATCAATAGAAGAGTAAGCACAAACAAACGGAGATGATGTGCCTTACTTAGAACCAAACGGGCATTCAAACAAGTTTCGTGAACGAGCAGAGTGACATCAACATGACAGTTTCCTTGCGGCTATCGCGGCCATCATCATCTTCAGAGACATTATACCGGTAACATGTACGGAAAGCTTAACTACCATACAACCACGAAAAAATTAAAAATCCTAAAAGAGTGGAACTTCAATCGCAACGGATTCAATAGAAGAGAAAAATGCAAACAAACTGGGATGAGGTGTCAATCGATAACGTGTGTTAAACTGTGATGATCTGTCTCCAAATAGCTGTTTCAGTGTTTCGACTGTCTGTGCACGGATGTGCATTCGTGCAGCACTTCTGTGCTGTGCCGCTAACACCGTGCTAAATTGATTGGCTACCGGTAGTAAGCTGCATGCTGAAACACGCTGGAGTCTCACTACCATTTCTATTTCTCCCTCGTATCTGTCTAGGCCTGGGCAACGTGACAGTAGCTTAGCTCACGTACAGTCCCTGACTGTGCGGCACTTTGCCTGGATCAGGATAGTGATTTCATACCGTATCATATACAACGAATCACACTGAAAGGGCATTATACCGAATGGCTGAAAGAAATCTATTGTCGTACCCATTTTAAAAGGAAGTTGCGCAAACATAGTTAGGGATTTCAAACCGGTAAACTTCACTAGTGTTTTCTGAAAAGACTTGCAGAGACTTATCAGGAATCGGTGGTGCAGCCACCCCGTGCAAAATTCATTATTAAGCACGGATCAACATGGTTTTCTTAAAGGAGGGTTCTGTCTCTCGAAACTGTATGCTCGTTAGATAGAGTTACAAAGATACTGTGATACTGCACACTATGTTTTTCTTTTTCCTAAGCGCTTTTCGTCCCAACAAATATGGAGTACGTTTCTCTTCGACCATTTTGCTGCACTGCTGAAACTTCTTCAGGCCCAATGTGTTAACTATCCTGTGGTTATACAAGTAGGCTTCTGGCATTTTTTCACAATACACTATTTATGGCTGGTAGAGGTCTTCTACTGAGACATTAGTAAGGCCGTCGACTCGGTCAGTCACATGTTCATAAGGTTGAGGATCGCGGCCCAATGAACATTTGGTGAACTTGACGAGCCGCAGTTAAAAAAACCTGTGTACTGAAGGATGGTCTGAATAACCATTGACGTAGCATCGCCTGTCGCATACGACGAGGATACCAGTTCAGTTCAGTTGGCACAGGACTGTAAATGGCCGATAAGACAATCGAGCGTCAAGAATTTATGTCGGTGGAAAGCTTCAAAGGGGCGCCCACCCTGCCAAAAATAATTTTTTGTTCCTTGGTATACTCGCCATATGCGACGATACATCAGGGGTTATCAGACTGTCCTTCGGTACCCAGGTGTTTGTAGCTGCGACGGGGGTAAAACTGAAAGGGTTTCTTTTCACCAGGCCGATGAGATGTTAGCTGGGAAAAATTTGTACGTACATTTAAAACATGACACTTAAAACGTGACATTATATAATTGGATTTTTGTGCAGTTTCTTTTTTTAAATAGTAGTAAAAACCGTATAAATTTGAAAATGAAAAACATTTTCATACTAACTCTATCGGCAGGCGACTTGCATATTCGAGGAAAGAAGCCAGGGAAAAGCTAATGCTACGAGACATCCAAACCTCTTTTGAACGCACTTACCGATATGCAAGCGATTGGGTCCTCAGGCAGCTAATTCCAGAAGCTAACCACACTTTCACTTAAGAAGTGTTGCTTAAAATTCAAACGATTGTGATTTTTTGTAGTTGGAGGGTTGATCGTTTGAGGGAACAGGTTTTGACAACTCTCGTCGCCTAGGCCTTTCAGGATTTTAAAGGTTTCTATTAAGCCACCCCATAGACGCCGAAGTGAGAAGAGACCTAAAGAAATTAGACGTTCCTCGAAGGGTTTCTTAGACATACCTTCAACCATTTTGGTGGCCAGAGGTTTGATCTCCTCTAGTAGTAATATGTCTTTTTGGAAGAAAGGGCTCTTGGCATGCATGCAGTATTCTAAACGAAGCCTGAAAATCGCCGTATATAAGGGGATAAATACTTCCGGCGTTCTACATGTCAGAACAGAATTAAACCTAAAGAGCTCTACTCTAGCTCGTTCTGCAGCCGAGGCACATTGCGCAGTCCATTTGAAGCCTGCTGTTATGACTATACCTAAATCGTTAACCCTCTGAATAGATTTAAAGTCGATTCTACGGATATTTGCAGTTACTGTACTTTCGTCGACTGCTGCAGACAACGGATGACATTTACAACAGTTCAGAGTTAGATCCCAATTCTGCAATCCTTTTGATATCTCTCAACAGATCTCCGTGAAAACTGGATCCGGTAAATTTGACATCATCCGCAAACATATAGCAGAGGCATGACAACTGAGATGCCAAATCATCGATGAAGCTCAGGGAGTGTATTGGGCCTAATACTGAATCATTTGAGACCCGACTGGTAGCTTTTGTTAAAACCAGGTCTGGTGTGGATGGTGAGTGCCCATCTCCGTACATAGTTTTCTAACTAACGTGCTGATGAAGCACACTGGAGTGCAGCCAATCGATATATACCTGGGAAATTCTATCACACGTCGTCTGAGTGTCCCTGTCAATCCCCGATAGGTTAAAATCACTTATTAAATAGACTCGTATGGCTGTTCTGAGCAACCTGGGACGAAGTTCCCTAAGTTCCTGGTCCTCCTCCTCAGAATCCCCGGGTGCCCTGTATAAACAGCCTAATGTAAATGAGAGCTTACCGTCAGTGACGATTGTCGAGACTAACTGGATGTTTAAGGTGACCATTTTGATGCCAGAGTCTCGGTGTATAATACCATGGTGCCCACGTGCAGTCTTCGACTGTGCGGCACTTTGCCTGGATCAGGCTTGTGCTTACATACATATCATGGTGCTGGAGACGCCGCTTTGTAGCCAAATTCCCAAGAATATTTATTGCATCTTCATTGAAGCCGACTCATCCTCCAGGAGGAGATAGTCGCACAAAGGTAAAGGTAAGGTATAATACCTCTGTAGGAGTATTATAGCTCCTCCTCCGCTCCAATGTTTGGTCTGTCTGATCTAAGGGATGTATAGGCCAAAGTAGATGAACAGGAATAGTGTCTGCATCATGAAACCAGGTTTCTGATGCACCTAGTATACCAGATATAGTTTTATAGGCTTTCTGTATTAATTCCAGCCATTTACTACGAACGCTGCAAGCATTTGTGTATAGTATGCTCATAGCTTTTCGATGTACCGCTGCTTAATTACTTATAGGTGAGCGCGCTCCATTTTAGGCTCGCTGGCGCTTTTTCTTACGCTGGTAAACAACTGTGTCGTTAGTTTTTCCTCGAGTCGTTTCTGCTGCCTTATGTACAACTGTCGGTTGGGTCAGGATTGGTTTGTGCGATGACACAACTTGCGCATAAGAGTTCTGCTTACGATAAACATCCCTCGCAACTTCTTTGCATTCTATGTAGACCCATTGGAACCATGCATACACTGAATAATGTACCTTTGATATACCTGAGCACTTTTGGTGCGCCTAGCGTTTGCAGGTACATTGTTCGATTTCTTTGGTATAGGATATAATGGATATGTTTAGAATCAAGTAATGAAGTGAATATATTGCAAAAACTAGTGAAACTAGTTTGAAACAATTTCCGACATTGGTAAAATTCAGATTTCAAGGTAGAGCTTGGAAGATTCAACACAGTTGAACGTGCCGCGCAGATTTCTTCTTCTTCTTCTGAATCGAAAGCAGAAGGGATAAAATCCCGTTTAGGCTTCATCACAGTATGATATGAAAGCACAAGCCTGATCCAGGCAAAGTGCCGCGCAGTCAGAGACTGCATGTGGGCTGAGATACTGTCATGTTGCCCAGGCCTAGACAGATATGAGGGGGAAATAGAAATGGTAGTGAGACTCATCACAGTAATAGACATGGGTGACTTCTGCTGACAAGGCAAACCCTGAGAGTAGATGAACACCATCATATCACTCCGGGGATCAAGTCCATCCGTCTCAACAAATGCTGATCCAACGCGCTTTTGAATAGCTGTTCAGATGGTAAAGAGATAATGTCAGCCGTAGAGACAGGAGCCTTTTCGGTAGTTCCAAGTGTTCACCACCCGCGTGGATAGCATGCTCGCATTACTCAGCTTCAGCCTTCAAGACTTCTGCAGTTTAAAGCCATGTCCCCGAATCCTCGACCCACCTACTAATCGGAAGTACTGGAGGAACTCGTCTCCATATTGACCGAGAAGAATACGGCGTGTCAGGAGCAGGTCGAATCTTTAACTTCGAAGTTCTAAAGGGGTAGACTTTTAGTAAGCTCCTCCTATCCTCGTACGCGGGTTGGCGTATTCCATAAACCGTCTTAGTGCCCCTCCTTCGTACCCTCTCCAAGGAGTCGCATTCGCTTTTAGACTGAGGAAATGCAAAAAACGAAATTTAGCATTGGTGCGCGTTTAGAAGCTGTCCACCGACAGAAGCTGATGACAGCCGATTGGCTTATCAGCCTCATACAGTCCTAAGTCAACTGAACTGAACTGTTCAAGTTGCACTAAACTTTTATTTTTGCGTATTTCTAAATCGAGGTTTTCACACTATTTTATCTATTGAAAACAAGATCGAACCAAATCTTTCGACTATTGCAAACAATGTTATCATAAAAAGATATTTTTAGTTAATCGTGGTCCGCCCGTTGCTGTTTAGGAGCATGATACACAAATCAAAAAAGCATCATGAACGAAGTTCAATGATCGCGCGGTGAACTTCAAGTTCAAGTTCAGTTTTCAGTTTTCAGTTTCAGTTCAAGTTCAAGTTCAAGTTCAAGTTCAAGTTCAAGTTGCACAGGACTGAAGGTGGCTAACGAGCGTCCAGAATTTATTTCTGTGAAGAGCTGCAAAGAAGCAACCACCACTGCCAAAGCGTTCATTC
>JACCGJ010014767.1:0-18037 GCA_013407085.1 Atriophallophorus winterbourni
GGTGAACGCAATTAGCGTTGGACAGGTTGACCTCGTGGAATAATCGAAGTGCGTGCATGCAACGCTGGGGGGAACTTGGATATTATGGACCGATGACCGGAATGTTGCGATAAGTGATCTGATGTTCGCCAGCTGCAACTTCCAACCTCCCTCCCCAACACCGCTACGATAGGACGAGCTTTTCTCTATCAAGTTGTTATATACTATAGTCAACATTCACATCCTTCTTCATATAGTTGGTCGCAACGTTTCAATGAATCTTCATGGCAAATTTTTATAACCGGTGAAAAGGGGTCTAATCAAAGTCCAATCGAAGTAACTCCCACATGACATCTGCACCAACGTCGTCAGTTTATATCAATCACGTGTTGTCAGTCCGTTTTGCGTGTTTCATGTTAGCGCTGGGATCTGTGCTTTTGCGTCTATCTCTGCAAACCAAAATGCAGCTTATTTTCAACCTTGAACTTGATTTAGCTCAGTACCTGAAGGATTTTCGTCAACAATTCACTTTTCATCCAATACGATCATCATCAACAACAACGATAAGATCACTTCGATAGCAATTGCTGGATGCTTAATTGCTATACAAACATGGCTTAATTACTAGGTTGGAATTTGGATTTGGAACTCAATTGAATTTTTCGAAGAAGAAGCAGAAATATACTTGGATGAGGTGTCTTCCCGTCAAACGAAATATGGACTCGAGTGAGTTTTATTGCCGCCTGAGGACAGTGCTTGCACTTAATCGAGCATCGTTATCGGAACTCGAAACAAAGGTCTGCTTAAACTGCTTTATTAAAGCTTTTTGTTAGAATCCCCGGAATGTTGCTGTCAAATCTAATTGTTGGTCAACATCGCTGCCATTCTTACGCTAATCGAAGCTTTTAGTGGGTATTCGCTTCGTGCACGATTCTAAGCAATCGCGTAGATTCGCTCTACGATGGCTTCTCATGGAACACTAAGCTTCAGGTTATGGCATCCTGGAAATACTTGTTGGATTTTAAGCGTTCCATTAGTAAATGGCACCATCCGCTCACTATGTGTTTGATTATCTAAATTAATTAATATTATTCTCTACTGGATTGTTTATAAATCATTTTTGACAAGCTTATAGATGAACTGATCAAGTAAGTCGCCAGAAATAATTTAGTGTCTAATGTCTCAGATACAGCACGGTACACCAAACACATATACCTCGATACTGGTCGGAACATTATCCGACTCGCGCGAACATAGTGCATACCTACAAAGTCATCGATTTGCTAACTCTATGTTTGATACCGGTAGCTCAAAATGATGTCTTTGTTTTGTATGGCCAGGCTCTAACTTAGCCTTAGTGAGTGAACGCTTTGACATCTAAATTGGCCCGTCTCCCCGGTCGAGCTCTGTGCGGTCACGCTGCAGTGGCTACTCACCGTAAGATAAATGTCTCTTAATCGTGTACAGTGGCAGTCTTGTTATAGATATAGAGTGTTTGATTATTCGTGTAGGTTGTCAAGTGGACTGGCGAAAAAAGCTTGTTGTGATGCATAACAACGAAAGCCACAAGGAAACTATCTTACTGATGTTGCTCTACTCGTTCACAACACGTGATTGGATGCATGTTTGATTCGAGGTGTGGGCACCTCATCCCAATGTTTCTGTGCTTTATCCTCTACATGTTTCGTAGCTTTTTCAGTCCTGCACTGTTTTCCATCTATTTAGGAAACTGGAAAAGCAAATGTCTCAACATCACCTAATGTGGTTGCACAAAAATTGCTCGGGAAGGTGAATTGTCCAATTCTAGTCAATCGAGTGGACATGGGCTATTGTGTCAAACCTGGGGATGCAGTTTACATGGTTTCCTACAACGTGTCGCAGACTTAGCTGGGTTATTTTGAGGACAGCGTTCACATCGATATCCCATTTATTTACTATTTATTGTCATTGTTATATGACAGTCACGTTTGCGGTACTTGGTACCAGTATAATGCTGTCCGTGATGATATTACACCATGGTTAAATTGGAATAGCATTGCCCGCAGGGCTCACAGCTTTAAAAAATAAATTCCTTCCACTCGTTCTCTGTTGTAGGACCTTTCTGGTAACCTTCTTACCGGTGTCGACACTTTTCCACCAAGATTACGCAAGCTAAATTTGAGCAGGAACCGTATTGAGCATATGCCAGTGGGATTTTTATCCTCCATGCCTGGTAAGATTTGCTAAACGTTTCCGTTTATCTTCAATGTCTTCATTTAATTCTTTACCTTTTGGTTTTCTCCACATTCTTTTGATAACTGATCTCGTTTGCGGTTTATTTCACTCGGGGACATTAGTTGTCAACGTGTTAATAAGCTCCAAAGTGAACGCTGCGGGGGAGATTGTTGCTCCTGAATCGGACCGTTCAATGACTTATTTGCAACCGCTAGCACGAGCTCATTAGTTTTTCAGACCTTGGTGTTATATAACTGATTGCAAGTGACTTTGAATTGTATAATCACTGATTCTTGCTTGGTTTTGTTGTTTACGTGCTTACTACCGAAACGTTGTTCCTTCTGCCTGTAGATTACGAATAAAGCGTTATTCTCAATTGGAACTCTACCGTTTTCACAGTTGTCTGTTGTAAGCTTCAAGCTCTTGCTCTGAGCTTCGTTCACTCTCTATTGTTGCGCCGAATTGATTTGCCACGGGTAGTGACTGCATGAGGAAGCACATTGGGGTCATGCAGCCCCCTTTTCGTTATACCTGAGTAAGCTGACAGTATCGCAGTCTACGTGCAGTCTATTATTGTGTAACATTTTAACTTGTTCCATGATCGTGAGTTCATCGAACTTTTATTGCCTTTTTCATCAATATTTCTTCCCCTCAGTCCTGCACTCCCTCGATTTATCCGTGAATCGGATAACCGATTTTGTCCCAGACAAGCGTCCAGTGTCGGACCGAAAGGATTCTAAACTGACCAGTGTGGTTTTGTCCTCAAACCGTTTGTGTGCCATACCTGATTTCGCTGGGTTTTGTAAATTGCAGGTTAGTGTTTTGCTTGAATCTGTCTACTCATAAGTAACCGTTCAAAATTATCTGAAGCCAATGAAATCTTAAAAACACAACTATCGTACCAATTGTATTTGCTCCCATTGTTGTACAGACCACTGATTATCGTTTTTCTTCTAAAATATTCTACTGTATTCCTGTTTTGGGTACAAACCTTATTTCACCAGCAACTACGCTTTATTTCCTTTCAACATCTGTGCATGGATGTGCAACCATGTAGTACCTATGTATGTATGAAATCAGAAGTCTGTTCCAGGCAAAAAGCCCGAGTAGGCTGTTACTGTCACGATTGCACATCCATGTAGTAATTCTTTACTGCGCAGCTAACATCGGGCCAATTTGAGCTGCACTCGGAAAGACGCTGATGTCTCGCTGCCATTTTAGGTTTTAAGTTTATCTTCCTACATCTATCTAAGTCAAACCAAATTGACCGCATCTTAGTCCACGATCAGTCTATGGATGTGCGACACGTTGCCTGTATCAAACTTGTGATTTCTTACATCATACAGCATCCTTGTAAACGTAATGCGGTACCAAACCAAATCTTCATTGTCTTGTCCATGCATAGATATTTGTATATTTGAGCTACCTGGGAATCTTTTGCAAGATAGACTTCATTCAGATAACCTCCGATTCGGAAAGTGTAATGATTGTGGACTGGTCACATTTCATCATCATCATCATCAAAGACAGCATTACACCGGTAGCGCTTACCGAATGCTTAACTGCCACACAACCATGAAAAAGGAAAAATCCTAAAAGATGGTGAAGGGTGGTACTTAAATTGCTACGGGTTCTATAAAAGAGTAAGCACAAACAAACTGGAAGAGGTGCCTACACCTCGAATGGAACATGCATTCAAACATGTTTCGTGAACGAGTAGAGCGACATCAGCATGGAGGCTTCGTTGCGACTTTCACTGTCATGCATCATAACAAGCTTTCCTCGTCACTCCGCTTGACAACATACACGGTTAAGCAAACACTCCAAGAAGATGCTTAGTGCAAGACCGCCATTGAACACGTTTTCGTGACATATCCTGAAGCGTAACTAGCCATTGCGATATCTGATCGCGGCGACCACAGCCTGGAAGACTCGCTGCGCCGACTTTGGAGGGGTTACTAGTAAGGGTTTTTAACTGCTTATTCCATGTGACGGTTTGGCCACCACTAGATTTACGCCAATCAGGATGTGGCGTCGCAAGAAGAATCTGTTTCGGAAGTCGGTGGTCCGGTATCCGTAAAACATCACCCAACCAGCGTAACCTATGCATGTTGATTTGCTTCTCTATATCAACATTACTACCGAACAACTTATTTCGGAGAGCATCGGTGCGTATGCGATTGTAACAGCTAAACCCTAGAATGTTGCAGAGACATTGGTTTTCAAGTATTTGGAGACGCTGAAAGTGTTCTTTACGTAGGGTCCAGGTTTCGCACCCATACAGTAACACAGCCCGACCTGTCGCTTCATAGACTCTACCGTTGAGTAACAGAAACAGTCCTTTCTGGCGCCAGAGGTGACATAAGTTGCGGAATGCTACGGTCGCCTTAGAAATCCGTGCCGAGACCTCATCGTCTAGCGATGCAGAATTATTGATACAGATCTAGCATGCCGTTGGGACCGATCACTGGTTTCTCCAACACAGAGGTGTACGGATGAATTCACTCATTGGACATTGGGATGATGGGATCGTAAAGAAAGTGCGATCATGATTCGCATGCCTTGAAACAATGGAGGAATGTTTAACAAGTTTCACTTGTGTGCCACTGTTGCATAAGGTTGGCATGACTAACCTGTTCAATCACATGTGCCCATACACATTCAAATGTCTGTCCGATGTACTTCACGATTTCGAAGCTTGTGTAAGTACAAGCCCCCATTCTCCGTCGCCCCTTACATTTTTACCGAATTTGCATGAATATAAAGTATGAAATATGACGGGTCATCGATTGGTTCTCTTTGTCCGTAATGAACATGATTAGCATTTATTTGAAGCATTTTTGTGGGATACATGAGTTTCTTGTCAGCAAATGATTTTGTATCCTTTAACATCGCACTTACCTCTAGATCGTGGACGTTCGCCCTCAATTGTGATCATCAGATGCACAGGCGATACTTAACAAGCTATCTACTATTGTGCCCGCATTTGGAATGCGTTTTGCACCCTCTAAGTGCAGTGTTCTGCTGCAGGACATCGACATAACGAACAACACTTTATTACTTGAAAATCAGGCGCTTGAAATTGTGGATCGTTTTACGTATCTCGGTTGTTGTATCAATAATTCTGCATCGTTAGATGACGAGGTATCGGCACGCATTTTTAAAGCGACCGTAGCATTCCGCAACCTCGGTCACCTCTGGAGTCAGAAAGGACTGTCTCTGTTACTCAAGGGTAGAGTCTATAAAGCGACAGTTCGGGCTGTGTTAATGTATGTGTGAGAAACCTGGACCTTACGTAAAGAACACATTCAGCGTCTCCAAGTATTTGACAACCGATGTCTCCGCAACATTCTAGGAGTTAGCTGTTACAATCGCATACGCACCGATGCTCTCCGAAATAAGTTGTTCGGCAGTAATGTTGATATAGAGAAGCAGATCAACCTGCATAGGTTACGCTGGTTGGGTCACGTTTTACAGATGCCGGACCACCGATGTCCGAAACGGATTGTTTTTGCGACGCCACATCCTGATTGGCGTAAATCTCGGGGTGGCCAAACCGTCACATGGCACAGGCAGTTAAAAACCCTTACTAGTAACCTTTCCAAAGTCGGCGCAGCGCGTCTTCCAGGCTGGTGTCCCCGCAATTATATATCGCAATGGCTAGTTACGCTTCAGGATATGTCCCGAAACCGTGTTCAAAGGCGGTCTTGCACTAAGCATCTTCTTGGAGTGTTTGCTTAACCTTGTATGTTGTCAAGCGGAGTGACGAGAAAAGCTTTTAATGATGCATGACAGTGAAAGCCGCAAGGAAGCTGCCGTGTTGATGTCGCTCCACTCGTTCCCGAAACTTGTTTGAATGCATGTTCCATTCGAGGTGTAGGCACCTCTTCCCAGTTTGTTTGTGCTTACTCTTCTATAGAATCCGTAGCTATTTAAGTCCCACCCTTCCCCATCTTTTAAGATTTTACATTTTCATGGTTGTGTGGCAGTTAAGTATTCGGTACGTGCTACCGGTATAATGCTGTCTGTGATTCAAAGTTCAAAGTTGTAATGGTCTAAAAAGCATTTAGCTTAACAATAACCATAGGATGGAGTTATGAGGTATATACAATAAAAAAGAAGAACAGGAAAACTCATGTAGTGTAAATCGTATCAAAGTTTGGGTTGTCTCTCAAGTATTTGTCCAAATTAGCTTTAAAAATATCCAGGTTGGCTGAGTGTGTAACAGTGGAGGGGAGGGTGTTCCATGTGAAACTTACACGTACAGCATACGAATATCTTCGACAGTTCAGTCTTGAAGTGGGAATAAGCACTGTAAGTTCATGTTTCCGACTGCACGGGGTGGCGAGCGTGTGAAAAGTTTGGACAAGGGATGGTTAGGGACGTGCATAATATTGTACATCAGTATCAGGTCACCTCTTAGTCGACGACAGCGAAAGTCGAAAAGATTGAGACTCCTCAAACGTTCTTCATATGGTTTAGCAGCTAGTCCGGGTACAAGCTTTGTGGTTCGGTGGTAAATACGCTGCAGAAGATTGATGTCTTTCTGAATCCAGGGTGACCAAGCCTGAACAGCGTACTCCATCGCTGGTCTCAGATAGGTGTTCATGATACGGGGCACCGACTGATTGGAGAATCTGCCGAAAATTCGTCTCAATAACGCCAATACTTGTGACGCCTTTTTGTAAGCCGCTTTGCACTGCTGTGAAGTCTTCAGACTTTGAACTGGTCCAAACACCCAAATCCTTCTCTTCAGTTGTCCAGACGAGTTGGTGGGACCCAAGAGTGTAGTTGTAATTAACAGTCTTTCCAATGTTTAACACCTTGCACTTTTGGAAGTTGAATGGTAGTTTGTTTCTCAGAGACCAATCGTGCAATGTGTTTAGATCCTTCTGCAAAGTTTCACAGTCATCATTGGTACGTATGCTTCTCCAAAGCTTTATATCGTCTGCAAATAACATAATCTTGCATTTAACACGCTCGGGAATGTCGTTTGCGTAGATCAAAAACAAAATCGGTCCGAGGACCGAACCCTGGGGCACTCCGCTTGTAATTTTAAATGATTTCGATAAGGCGCCGTCCACTCTGACTTGGGCACTCCTGTCGCGCAAATAGTTTCCTAGCCAAGCAAGAAGTTTTCCTGTTATCCCGTGCAATTCAAGTTTCTGGATTAAAATACTATGATTGACGCGGTCGAAAGCCTTTGACATGTCTAAAAAGCATGCGTGGATGGAGTAACCATTGTCCACACACTCAGTCCAGTCGTTTAAGGTGAGCAAGAGGTTAGATAGACATGAGTGATGTTTCCTGAAACCGTGCTGTTCAGTCGCAAGCAGTCTATTGTTTTCGAGGTGATGGGTGATCTTTTCCGCTACTAAACTCTCTAGCACTTTAGAAATTACTGGCAACAACGTAACTGGTCTATAGTTCGCAGCGTCAGATCGACTCCCGCCCTTGTAGATTGGTGTGATGATGCCAGATTTCCATTCCGCGGGAACGATACTATTTTCGAGCGAAAATTTGGAATAATGTGCTGAGTGGACCACACAATGAGGATGCGCATCGTTTGAGGATAAAAGGAGTGATTCCATCTGCTCCTGGTGACTTTGCGGTATTCAAACGAAGAAGTCTGAGCATGACACACTCATTGTTTATTGAGATTTCATTTAGTATTTCATTGGAAAAGCCGATCGAATGCGGCGTAAGATGCACTGATTCCTTGGGGCTAAAAACTTTGCAGTAGTAACCTGCAAGAACTTCGGCAGCCTCGAACGCAGTCGTAGTTAGACCATTTGGTGTGCGTAGTGCTGAGATTCCTGGCTTAATTTTTGATGTAGTGTTAACGATCTGGTGATGATGATGTGATCAAAAACACCGAACCTCATTAGCTTAAGAGCTCAACAATTGTCGCTCCTGCTTTGCTCACGATAACTCTATCCAAAAGTGCAGGTCATGTGGATTGTTCCTGTGGATGGATCTGCAAGACGTCGAGCTGAATGAAGTCACTGTTTCGAGTCCCATGCCGGCACCACTGCGAAGTTCCAATCCCGTTATCCCATGTTAAATTTATGTCAATTTCTCATAGCCGCGGTGGATACCCTGAGTACCTTCTAATCAAAAAGTTTAGGATTCCAATCCCTCCGTGTTTACACATTTTGGAAAACGTGCTTCCCATTCATACTTGGTTTTTAAAAGAATATCGCGGATTGTCGGAAGCATCACTGAGGAAAGCCACGCATCCTTTCCAGTGTGCGAAGCCATATCACCCCCGAAGCTCCGAGCTAAGCAATCCACGGATAAGCACCTGCTCCTTACAACGACTAAAAACTGCGAACAGCTGATTTTGAAGTGTGTTATCGCCTGAAGCATCTGGTGCTTGAGGGTTGTATTTCATCTCTTCAACTGACCCTCCCCTACCATTCTCAATATATGTACATTACCGCAAGACTAAGCACTAAGCTTTCTAAAATCATGACGACATTCTATGCTTCTTTTTCCAACAGGAGCTGTACGTTAGTGACAATCGAGTGTCCAATGTGTGTCTATCTATACTACAAGGTTGTCCGTTGGTCACCCTAGATTTGAGTCGAAATTGCATAGCCGAGTTGCCTCAAGGAATTTCTGCCGCCATGCCTTCACTAACTCGATTGGACGTTTCCTCCAACGATTTGAACAAGTATGTTTGTATTGGTGAACAGTCTCGCTTTGGTAACAACTTTCATTACATTGAACAAATCACTGTTTTAGTGTTGAAATTCGTTATTTCTGTTTGTGACTACTCATAAGTACCAATCCCCTCAAAAATATTCCCAAAGTTGGACACTAGGATTTACAGTGGAATCACTGGACTCCAATTTCGCTTTTATTTGAGCTCATCAGCAGTGCATATCCTCTGTTTTTGATGGAAATCGAATCCCCGACCATCACAATTATAGTCTCATGCCTTACGGTGTGTTCTACCGTCTACCACAATGAAGAAAGTTTCAAGAATGTTTAATCGTGGTCAGGCGGTGGACATTAGTCCAAACCTTGGGACTACAATAGTGGTGGTCGGTGGTTCGATTTCCACCCGAGGTAGAGGATGTGCACTGCCGACGAGCTCAAATGGTATCGAAACTCGAGTCCATTGCTTCCATTGTGGACCGTCGTGATTCATCATCATCAGAGACCTTATTACGCCGGTAGAATGCTTACATACCATACAACTATCAAAAAAGTAAAATCCTAAAAGATGAGGATGGCTGTGCATTCTTCAGAAGAGTAAACACAAATAATCTGGGATGAGGTGCCTACATCCCGAATCACGTTTAGTGAACGTGTAGAGCAACATCAGCTCGATAGCTTCCTTGCGTCGTGAATAACTCTGTAGAGACTTCGAAGGGCTTGGTAATGATGAGTTCTCACAAAGATAATCGATTTCTCCACACGATCGCTGTAGTTTGCGGGCAACGCAACTTCCGGTAAAAGAATCTTTGACAACGACGTATATTTCGAACCAAGTTACCATGCATAGACTTCACTCATCGGGTCTTGTATTTCCTCGCTCATTTTTACGAATCCTACCTTGTAATGGCGTTATTGTAGGGGTCACCAGAGTTTGATTTGGCTTAAGCAGATGAAGGCAGTGAATGTATCCGATGGGAAGACCTGACACAGATATCTGTTCGGTTGGGCGACCACAACAGATGTTGCTGGCTCCTTCTGAACTGGTCGGGCAAACAAAACTACTCGAATGTGCCAGTCTGAAGAACGGTTCATAAACGCTTAATTGCGATCGGTCAAACGGTGGACGGTAACCCAGGTCGTTAAGGCGTGGGACTACAATGGTGATGGAACGATATGCACTGCTGATGAGCTCAAATAAGAGCGAAACTCGAGTCCAGTGCTTCCATTATGGACCGTCGTGATCAATTTTGTGAATGGTTCGATGGGCTTGGCACGGACGAGTAGTCACAAATAAACAACATATTCTCCAAAAATCGCTTAAACTAAATTCCGTTTTGGCGATCCGTTTCTTAGGGTGGGCTCCGAGTGAATGCTCAGTGGCTTCTTACTCTTAATTATATAGGCTCAATATCTCGTTCAGCGGTGGTCTTGCAGTTTTCATCTTACTTGTATGTTGCCAAGCGGGATGGCGAATAAAGCCATGACAGAGAAAAGCACAAGGAAGCTGTCTAGTTGATGTCGCTCTACCCGTTCACGAAACTTGATTGAATGCGTAGGCAACTTATCTTCCTGTGTCTCTAGTCCTTCTACGGATTTTGTGACTTCTAAGTCACACCCTTCCTCATTTAAGTAGGATTCCGTGGCAGAATTGTTGTGTAGCAGTTAGACGTTTTCGCTTATATCTTTCTACACGTGGGCGCCTGACAGCATCTCGACCCACGTGCAGTCTCTCTCTGTTCCTGGATCTAGGCTTTCGGCATACGCTACCGGTGTAATTCTGACAAACATGGAATTGAGTCCATTATATGATAAACTACATCTAAAAATCCGAGTCCTTGGTCAACACCTTCGTCTCAGAACGCAGTTCCTGTCGACTACCTCAGCCCCTATCGTACGACCTTCCTGGTACGAGCGGCTTTTCCGGCACCTAAATGTCATAAAAAGTAAAGGCGTGATCGACCGATTTTCATGAACCCCGTTTCGCTCTGATCTCGCCACCGTGGTATTTTATGGGACACGTGTGAGTTCTTTGTTTGTGGGTGTCTCTAGTGTGTCTGATTTTGTGTTATTAAACATGGATACCAATTGACAACATCCACATGACCGCAGTACTGCCAAATATCTCATCGTACTTTCTCCGAAACATGTGCCTTCCATTTTCCGTTGAAGTTTACCAACCGAACTCGGAATGATGGACAATTTGCGTGTGCTTCTGGTCGAACGAAACCCACTCCGTTTCATACGCCAAAGCGTTGTGAAAGTAAGTTCACTTACAGTGATTTAGAACGTATTTTGTTAATGAGAACAATCTCATTCGAAGTCTTGTTGCTCCGATAGGGCGACATTACCTTCGACAGAAAGTTTACTGGAAACTTTTGAAAAATGTTGGGGTAAAACGCTTAAAGAAATGTGGTGTTCGCGCCAGCCCCATCCATTTATATTAGGGAGAAAATTCGTTGTAATGAATATGTGCAACGTACTAATGCAACACTTTTCGAGTAATTTTGGTTAAACTACTGAGCAGTATCATGTCGCTTCAGATTTCAACGGGACGTCCAACCAAAGGAAGCACTAGACTCGAGTTTCACTCTCGTTAGAGCTCATCAGCAGTGCATATTCATACCCGGATCGGGATTCGAACCCGAAGCCGTCTCGATGTAAATTCGATGTGTGTGAATGGCTTCGAGTTCCAATCTCCATCCGGGCATGGATATGTTCTGCCAATGAGCTCTAACGAAAGCGAGTTAAGTGCTTCCTTTGCTTGTACTTCCCTTTGGAATCTGAAGCGACATGATACAACTGAGTAGTTTAACCAAAAATTCAAAATTAGCTCTCCAAAACCCATTTAGAAAAACTCTCCGATTATTTTTCTGTTAATCTGTCCGTGAAAAAGAAAGTTTGCAATGAATCGGTTTGAGCAGTTTTCGGTAACGTTTCGCTTCTGACACAGCGGCTTCGTCATACCAAATGTGTGTCAGTACAATCGTTCTGAAACAGATTCTTGCATCTTGTTGAGAGTCTGTGCTTCCTTTATACTCAACCGCATGGGATCATTTACATTAATCACTGTTGATTTCGATCGATTTGGCTTTTGCACTTGTGTGGCACTAATATTTTTACCTAGTGGACCAATGTAGAAATATTAGGTTACTTTTCCTGTACTAAGTATGTGTTGTATTATTACTGTCGTCTAATCCTTATTCGACCCAGTCATCCATGCTCTCGTTTCAGTCGATTTTGCAATCGCGTCGCCTTGCTGCATATCTGGTTAATCTATGTTTGGTCCCGCTATCCTAGCTGGTTTATTTCCTTCAGGCATTCTACTAGCATTAATTTTCAGCTGAGCTCACCGCATGGTCTTCATGCCTCGTGAATTTTCGACGTCACTTATTGGCCTGGATACAAGATTACTTGATTGGTAGATTCATCAGGGTTACAAGTGACGTACCTCAAGGCTTAGTCTTTGGGCCAATAGTCATCCTGGTGTACGCAAACGATATACCTGAAATAGTACACAACAAAATAATTTTATTTGCGGATGACATCACAGTTTAAAGTAGCGTACGCACCATACATCATTGCCAAATTCTACAAAAAGATCTCGCAGCACTTCATACGTGGTCGCTACAAATTGCCTACCATTCAACATCCAAAAATGTAAAATGTTAGGCGTCGATAAATCATTCGAATTCACATACTCTCTGGGATCTCAGCCACTTTCATGGGTTACAGAAGAGAAAGACCTGGGTGTGTGGATTGCCAGTAACTTGAATCTTCATGGCAGTGTTCTGTTGTATAAAAAATGTCCTACCAAAGCTTAGCATTGCTCAGAAGGATCTTCGGTAGTTTCACAAAGCAGATACTCGCACGGATAATTAACACACTTATCCGGCCAACAATGGAGTACACTGTTTAAGCATGGTCCCCATGGTTAGAAAAGGACATGACTTTGTTGCAACACGTATAACAACACGCTACAAAACTGGTAACCGGACTATACAAAAAGCCAGACGATTAGAGGATTGCAACTCTGAACCTGTTTAACTTTTCGTACCGTCGTCTCAGGGGTGACTTGATCCTGCTTTTCAACATTCTGCATACAGTGAATCACCCACTTGAACACCTGTTTCATCGGCAAGAAGCACGTGATAGCAGATCGCGGGGTTACAAGCTATTTATTCCACACTCTAGATCAAATTGTCAAAGGTTCTTCTTTGCTGTCCGAGTTTGTTTTATATGGAACTTTCTTCCCCCACAAATCATTTGCGCATCAAGCCTGAACATGTTCAAGGCTAAACTTGACAAGTATATGTTGACCAAATCCAGCCTCGCACCTGAATACACGTGCTGACTTTCCATATTGATAAAACATTTGTGTTATCTTTACTAGATTTTTAATCTGTGGTTACTGTAAAGTATTTGCTTTTTGGACCATTGAAACTTTGAATTACATTGTTCATCTGATGAAACAACAAATCTTTTCGAATTAATGAATTTTTACCCATTGAGCTAGACATTTTCCGCACAGAAAAGTTCATTCCGATGAAATCCCGACATGGACCCAATCGAGACTCCTGATGTACTAATTTCCAGAATGTGTTCGCTTCAGTTTGATGCGACTGAGTTGAATATAAAATTTTGAAAATAACCTTTGAGTTGCATTCACGTCCGTTAACGGGAGTTAAACTCGCAGCTTGAAAGAACCAGCTGTCCATCTATCCTCGTTGAGACTGTGTGAAACTGATGTTTTCGGTCGGGGATATCCCCTCCCCAGTTTTGCTGCTGACCAACAGAACATTGCTTGCCGTTTTAATGAATTGGAGGAGGATTGTGTCTCATCTGTTTCGGGTAAATAATCGCCAAGGTCGTGTGTACATCGAAGAAAACTAAAGAATAAACAATGTTTAACCTTGACAGCAATAATGCATAGGGTTAAGATACAGGTTTGCGTGACCAAACATGGAAACGCCAAGCGAGAACCGTCGTAAACGTGACATGATGATCGAATATCAGTAAATGATAACATCCGACCGTCTACCATACTGTGATCCTTTGCCTGTGGCTCAATACATACCTCTGAATCCTTAAGGCGATCGATAACGTAAAGGTGCCTTGTGCACTTGTTAGTTTTTTTAATTGCCCATTGCTTTTGAGTCAAATCATTTATGGGTTCATCTAATGTACTTCAACATTTAGGCCGGTACATGCGCACTTAAGGAATTACTCAGCAAGCGACACGTCCCCGATGCCAGCGAGATTCGCAATGATGCTCCCCTACCTCCAGTCAACCCTACTGGCTTATTGGACTGGAACCAGAAGCCGGACTGCGAGTCTGTTTTGCCCGACGCTGATGCCATTGACAAATGGCGCCAAGCTGCTGGAGATCCAACCACGGTTCGCTGTGTTCAATTGCAGAACAGAATGTTGGAGACCGTCCCACCCGGGTATGTATGTGTGTTCCATCTTATCTTTGATTTCGCTAACCCCCCACCCAACTAGTATTGACGGATGTCTCGTTCCCGTTATCTTCAATGCAGGTGAAACAGCACTTGAGCGTTATATCGCGATGTATCTTTAGCCAGTGGAAACCGTCAGAATGTAACGTGGTTAGCCAAGGCCACACCTTCTTCTAGTTTACCAAGTCTTCTGTTCAATTTTTTATCTGAATTCACTTCGTATAGTTGATGCATGCACTTGCTTAGTAGTGTTGTGCACCCATCTGCCAGATTGCTCCATATCTGTTTTGGTCTGGGCAACCTAACAGTACCTTAGCCCATATGCAGCCTATGACTGTGCGACACTGTGCCCGATCAGACGTGTGACTTTTGATTGCAATATAGACGTTAGGCGATGTTGTTCCGTCTTCTAAAGCAATGATAGGCATTTGTTCTTGAGAGAACAATTTCATCAAGGAATCAAATGATTGGCATTCTCGGGGCGGCCTTCGTTCAACATTAAGCGTGCCATGAATATCGCTGAACTTGAGGCTAAAAATCTTGGAGTTATGTGCACTTTGCTGGTACCCCCCTTATAATCGCGTTTTAGTTGTTTTATATATCGCAGCCTGCTTGTCTGTATAATTTCAGTATCCATGCTCTGGTATTTCTTGTGTATTTGCAGTGGTAGACTGGCCTTTGACACCAACGATGAATCACCTGACTACCTTAGTATTACATCCCCAATAAGCTACTCAGACACGAATGACATTACAACCTGCACTCGCGGTACATAGACGTTTGCAAAAGTAATGCGAAAGATGTTGACATTGACCCTAGGAGATGGGAAGAACTTGTTGTTCTCTGCTCCTTTTAGGCATTGTGGGACGCGTCATCTTGGAAGAGCGAAAGTTGCTTTTGACCGCCGGCAGCGTTCAATTGCCGACAACCAACCCATTAGTGCACTTGGTTCTGAACACTGTGGAAGAGATTGTTGCTCTCGATTCACACTGTTCAGTCCTGTGAAGCGCTTGCATCGTACATCCATGGTCGATGGGATTGCTTCGATAAAGTGTAGAATTCTGAGTGAAAAAGTTACTCCCGGTCAACTGCATAACGTCGAGCCATAGAACATAGTGATGTGGATCAATATCATCCATTTATTGAACAGCTGACGATAGTTGTTGCTCAAAGTCATATTGCTAATCGCCAAATCTGCCCGTCTCACTGCTCACGTCGAATTCGGGTCAATGAATGTTAGTCTTCGTTGGGAATGCGACAGCCATGCATGCCTCAACACTCAGAGTTTACGATGCTGTTTCCTCTTTCAGTGAGTACAATGTGAATGCATTGAATCGCCATTGAAGCTTCTGATGTTATTTTTGTGCAGTGTTTTGCTACGACGAACGGCTGATGAGGTTGTAGTTGAGACAGTCGTTGCGTTCTATCGATCGATGCGTCGTTCTTAACCCAACAGTCAGGAAAACTGAGCAAAACGGGAATGGAACGTTCGCAGAAGTCCAAGGTCCAGTGTTCAGTGTGTGTTTTGGCCGCGGATATAGTTTGTACAGCAACAAATTCAAAATATGGAGATACAGCTTAGCCCCGGAAAAGTAGGTTGCTGTGTTAGAAAAAAGCAAAGAAAAATTAACTGGCACGTGAATGAGTGCACAGAGAGACCAATGGAAGGTTGTTGTCATGGAGGAGTCAATCGATTTGAATGTAGCGAAAAAATGAGAGTTCCTTACCAGGGTTTAACATGGTTCACCCAGCACTTTTCATTCTCGATCTCGAGGCAGTTGTGAATCATTTTCGGCTTTAGCTTTTTCCTCGATCACGGTTGCGTGTATTCGTTTGCCTCGATCATCTTGCTGTCGATCCGCTTGTCTTTTCCATAGTTTGTTTGCTTTCGCGTCCTCCATAACGAAACTGGACCTCAGTCGAAATCGAATCGAACAATTGCCCGAGGAAATATGCCAATTGGAATCCCTGGGAGAGTTGAATTTGAGGTGAGTTCTGATTTTATCATTCGTATTAACCACCGTGTTAATTTTTAATGAAAAAGAACGTTTGTGATGAATCGGTTAGGGCAGGGTTTTTGGTAACGTTTCACTTCTGACATAGAAGCTTCATCGGACAATGAGTGTCCGTTCAATTAGTGGTCATGTTTTAGTTGCATTCACCCGACTAATCCTAAGCTGGCTGGGAACTGTGCAGACCATGGAAATCGCTAAGCTTGATAAGATAACTTGCGGAATCATGATCACGTGATGCACCCCTTAGGTGTTGTGTGTAATCCCTTAATCGCTTTTGTTGCGTGCATGTGTGATCAGCATCCGCTGAGGGATTAGCCTTCTTGCCTAATTCGCGCACACACTCTAGGGTCGTGCACGGTAACGTTTATATGCTGCAGAACCCTTAGTCTGAGAAGCTTCTGTGTCCAAATCAAAATGTTGCAAACAAACTGCTCTAAGTGTTTCATTACAAACTTTCTCTTTCCTGATTAGGTTTTCACACTTGGTCTCACTCATTTCCCAACGTCATTTACTTGACCCTGTTACACTCGCATAACCATTCGCGCTTGAGTGACCTCGCAGCTGTTCAACCACTGCAGTCTGGTATACTATGTGGCGCTGCCTCGAAACAGGCTTGCGATTCTACGTATACATGCGTGGTCGACCTTGGTGAACTGCTCTTACAAACTTGGCCGTCACTGCTGTTAGTCAACGCTCGAAAGGGTTAGACAAATCAATTGAATATGAGCGGTGGTGCGTTCGTTGATTGGCGTCGGTGCTGTGAACAATAAAAACTCAGTCGTAAAACTCTTGAAAGTGACTGGGTGTAATCCCCTGTCTATCTTTCAGTTTCTATACCAAAATTGGGTTCTCTGGCGATTGCGCGCAAATAAAGCCACTCGATATCTGGTTAATCTGACTGTTATGCAATATTCGAGTGGCTGAGATTCGAAAGGCATAGATAATCTGAATCTGTTGGGTTTAAACGTTTTGGAATTCCAACGTTTTCTTTAATATCGGTTTCCATTAATTTAACACTATCAATCGTTCGATCTTCATGTGCGATAGATATAAAAGATAGATAGATAGATAGATAGATAGATAGATAGATAGATAGATAGATAGATAGATAGATAGATAGATAGATAGATAGATAGATATAAAAGATAGATAGATAGATAGATAGATAGATAGATAGATAGATAGATAGATAGATAGATAGATAGATAGATAGATAGATAGATATTTGAAGTGCACTTGTTCTTAACAATAAATGTTTCCGATCTAATAATTCGCTCTGATTTCATTGTATTCTGGATACCTTATTCAACCTTATCACACCTCATTCCCATTATTCTCACATCGACACGTCGCATACTCATAACGGTTTCCATTATACTGGCATGCCTCACATCGCATTTAGCTCAAACCGACTCCGGAGCCTGCCGCGGTCTTTGCACAAGCTGCAGCAGTTGCGGATGCTTCAGCTCGATCACAATCCTCTCGGGCCTCGATTGCCGGAAGATGCCATTCTCGTCGAACCCTTGGTTTCCAACCTGGAACGTTTGATTGTCAGCGCGTGTGGATTGGAGAGCGTCCCCAGTCCGGCTCGCTTGCATCCCTCGGTGGCGCCACGTCTCACTCACTTGGATTTGTCCGACAACAACATTGCGGCACTTCCACCGGAATTAGGTCTATGCACACAAATCAAGTAACACATCGTGTTTC